>CM046031.1:16578914-16686414 GCA_025215565.1 Flaveria ramosissima | reverse complement strand
GAAACTTCCGAAGCAACTTCTACTTAGTACCAGGTGCATGCATGCAGGAAGTACTTCGGTTGTTTTGGATGCATCAGCCTTTCTATTAGCCTTACAAACTTCCCCTAGGCTGATGCTACCAAAATAGAGAAGTGTCTTCAGATATTGACAGTCCTCATCATGATCATGACCATTCCTTTCTTCATCAATTGGTCAGGATCACTCCGGCTTTCAAAATACCTACTCATGTCAAAGAGAACATGGAGAGGTAAGTTAAGCATGTCTTGCCAGAAGTAGACATCTTGACCACCTTGATCTCTATTGACATACCATCTGTCTGGATTTGTAGCAAAAGTCCAAGACAAGATGGGTCTTCCTGATGCAAGAGGCTCTACTTGAGTTGGAGTGGGTTGAGCAGCCTCTTCTTGCACATCCTTAAGATGCTCTGACTCATCCTGAGGTCTGGAAGTGGATGCCTTTGGTTTCTTCTTTGATACAGATTTAGAGGCCATCCTTTTCTTCTTCTTTAACTGAGTAGACTGGCCTTCAGTACCAGATTGTTTTGTTTTATCTTTCCCAGTTGGGTTCTCCTCCCTCATAGTTCAGAAGGAGAGGGAGTTGAACCATGTTGTGGATCAGAAGATGAAGCTTGATGTGGTCCACATGAGGTCTAGGTTGTGTTGTCTCAAATGGTTCAACCTTAACCTCAGCTTCAGGAGGAGCTTGACTTGGTGGGAGTGTAAGTCAACAAGCTCTCCTCTCTTGCTCTTCTGCTTGATCACTCTAATGTCCTCATCCATAGTGGATAGAGAAATTGGACCAAGTCTCCTTCTGAAGAATCCATACAGCTTCAAAAAGCTCATCATTTTTTGCCTGTCAGTAGACTTCTTTTGCTTTTTTTGGATGAAGACCCTTGACTTTGCTGCTTCTTCCCTCATCTTCTTCTTAGCAGCTTTTTGTTCTTTAAGAACTTGTAGCTGAAGCTGTTTAAGATACTAAAATAATATGTACTCATATGATAACAGAAGAAATACAGCTGCCTGGTAGAGCCCTCTGGCACTTAGGTAGTTAATCATATTTTGTATGTAAGCTTCCTTGTTTACCTGAGGTTGTTCAGTTGCCACAACCTCTTGCTCAAGACTTTCTTGAATTTGGGAGAGAGTAGGAGCATGTTTGTACAACCTTTTCTGCCTTCTTTCTTCCTTGATCTTAAGGAGCAACTCTGCATCCTCTGCCTCCTTCCTCTCTTTAGACATCTCTTTGTCTGCCAGTTCATTCAATTCCTCTAAGGGAGAGAGATGAGCTTATCAGTATCATAGTTCTTGGACCCCAAATAGTGTTTCCTGGCTACTCTCAACTCATCATTTTGAGTGTTTGATCTGTGAGCATCCATGATAACAGCTTCTATGAAACCTGAGGACCCACCAGAACTTTCTCCCCTTAGCTTCCTTTTCCTCTCTCTCTCTCTCTCTCTCTCCTCCTCCTCAATCTTCTTAGGAGTCAATATCCTTTTCCCTTTGTCACCCACATACCTTTGTGACTCAGGGTGGAGAGAGCTTTGGCCTTCATTTTCTGATGTAGTAGTCAGACTCTGGCCAGAGATAGGCTGTGAGACACCTTCACCAGCAAGTGTTTCACTGAGGGAATAGGATGCTGAAGTTGTTGGTTCTGTGACAGTACTCACAGGTTCTATCACCTTTAAAACTAATCTTAGGGTCCACCTCAATATCCAGTTGACCAATGACATTGCAAGCTCGCATTTGTCTTCTTGCTTTGAACACTTCAGCAATTCTATCTTGTATCCTTTAAGACATTCTTTCAGCTTGCCTATGATGAATTGGATTGGCAAGTGGCATGTTGACAAGATCAAGACCTTCATAGTAGTTCAAGGTCTGAAAGTTGAAGATCTCTTGTTGCCCTTGAAGTCAATGAAGTATGAGGGCTCTTCTCTTAGCATAATACCTCCACCCTAGTATATAACTTGAAGCTCCTTGGGGTGAAGATGACATTGCCCTTGGAATACCCTCCTCAAACAAACTCTGAATGAGTGAGTCCATATCATTATGAACTTGAGGAGGTTGCTAAGTATGGACAATTGAAAGTGAGGGTGGTGAATCCTCTATGTCCATACTCTGTGAAGAACTCCCAAGTTTTGTGATTGTTAAGACTTTCTGTCCCTTTTTGGTAGCATCACCCTCTTGCATAGGTAAGCTAGAAATTAGGTTTATCACATCCATAGGTTCTTGTGTTCCTGGATGAGCTCTCCTTAAAGGTCTCCCGGTTAGTTTCTCCTTGAGATAAGAAATATGAAGTTGCTGAACATTGACTCTGTTTTGTAGGATAGTCACCTAAGATTCCAAGTGACTAACCTTAGAAACTAAGTAAGTGTATGTTTTTGACAGTTCTTGCATCTTTAGTCTCATGTTCCCCTCATCTTTATCAGAAGAATCATAGGGGGATGAGAGGATAGGACCAAAGTCTTCTCCCTCATCACCAGCATGATCTTCTTGGATGCTGGATTTCCTCTTCTCAAGGACAACTTCAAGTGAAGTGTCAATGGGTTGAGTTGCCATGGTTGAGGTCTTAACAATGCAATCACTTGCAGAAGTGAGAGCCTCTTACATATCAACCTCCTAAATAGGTTGAGGAAGATCCACCTCAGTTATAGGTGAATGATGTGGGCTAGACAGGGGAGAGACAGGAGTACTCATCTCTCTTTGAGTGGGGGAAGAGTAGAGAGACTCATGATACTCCCCAAGTCTTCATCATTGTATAATTCAAGGTTAGGAATTAGTTGGTTGAGATCAAGAGGCTTGGGATGCTAACTTTCCCCTGAAGGTTGATTACTAGAGTTTTGATACTCTAAGTGAAGGCTTTAGGCTGTTGGGCTTGTGAGCTCATCAAGCTGAGCATGAGGAACCTCAGCACTGACCATTTGTAAGATGGGAGTGGTTTGCTCCTCAAGAGAAGGGGGAGCTCTAGTGTCCACTTCAACCTGTATGGGTGATGATATGGGGGTCTGCATAAGCTTAGTAGCTTGTGTAGGGGTTCGTTTGGATTTTTGGTAAGTGAGAAGTGTTTGTGGCTATTTATGTGGTTGAGAGGTAGAAGGTGTGGGTTCAACACTAGTTTGTGCTACTAGGTTGTCACCTTGAGCAATGAGCTCTAACATTTTTGGGACAAGGGCTGTTTCTACCCCAGAAATGCCAACAGTTGGCCTCTTCATTGTCTTAAACATGTCACGCTTCATCGGTCCCAATTTAAGAATATTACCTGTTCCCCTCAACTCTTAGCCCAGTTCACAGTTAAGAATGTGTTGAACATATCTAGGGAACATGTAATACTCTAAGGAGTCTAAGTTAGCAAGCAAATTGGTATACACAAATTATGAGTACCTGAATTTTAAACCATCCCATGAACTATGAAGGAGAGATCTTCAGGAATCTGGTCTCATCCTCTATGCTTGTTGGACAAGCTGTGGATGACCACATGAAGTAGTTACTTCCATTGAGCTGAGACCTTCCTTTTCCTGAAGGTCTTTATAGAGAAATCTCCCTCATAGCCCATCTGCTCAAAGAAGTGGTTGACAGCAGCTTTGGGAAAGAACAATTCACCTTCTACATCATCCAGCTGAAGGTGTGTATTGATGATGGCTGGAGTGATGAAGATTGTCCTCCCCTGCATTGTGGCAGACAATGTCTTCTCCCCATCCATGATGACCTCTCGATAGGTCTTCCAAAATTCCAAAAGTTGATCCTCATAGAGTGGAGGATCAATGGTAAGGGAGGTGAAGTAGTTGGACAAAGAAAGAAAACAACAAACCTTTGAGAAACTTGGATCTTTCTCAAAGTCCAACAGGGCAACCTGATTGTGTTGCCTGTGGAGTTGCATGGAAAAATCGGGGTTGTTTCTACGGTTAAGTTTGGCCATTTTAGAAAGCTTAAAGGCGAAGGAAGATAAGAACAAAGTCGGTTTTGGGTGAATTTAGGTCTAGTAGTGTTTCAAATGAAGAAGAAAGTGAAAGAGGGGGGAACCGTTGGGTATATATATAGAAATGGAAATGAGGCAAAGTTAATGAAAGAAGATAAACTTTGAAATTTTGATGTCGGTCACACCTCTGAAAAAGTGCCCAAAAAGGTTGTTATCTTGAAGTCGAAAATCTTCCGAAGGTATTTTCTCTTCGGAAGTTTTTTTTTGATAAAAAGCTTCTGAAGCTAAAATGGCTTCGTAAGAAATTTCAAATATTATAGGAAATTTTGCTTCAGAAGCTTCTGAGACTTAATTGCTTTCGGAAGAAAATTGTTCTTCAAAAACATATAAGTACTTATAGATTCATTTATGCTTCGGAAGATATTTTGAAAATTTCTTTCGAAGGTAAATTGACATAAGTAGTTATTTGTTTTTGATGAAGTAATTTTCTTCCGAAGATAAAGAGATATCTTCCGAAGTAAAAATGATAAAAAATTTTAAATAATCTAAGAGATTAAATTTTAAAAGATTTTTCTTCCAAAATAAACAAGGGCTTATGTAGGTGATAAATAGACAACTTAGGACACACATATTTTAGAAATAATATGAATTAAGTTTAAAGAAAATATACTTAAATTTAATCATCCCAATAGCTAATATAAGATATTTAAACCTTGGTTCATCAAAAGCTTTGGTAAACAAATTAGCATATTTTTTATTTGTGTTAACTTTGACTAGTTTGATTAATCCCTTTTCAAAGTTATCTCTAATTAAATAACACCCGATATTGATGTGTTTGGTCGTTGAGTGATGTACCGGATTCTCTGTGATAGGGATATCACTATTGTTGTCTATTTGGATGGGACTCTCTTTGAATTTGAATCCATAGTCCAACATCTGATTCTGAATCCAAAGCACTTGAGCACCGCAACTAGCAGCAGCAACGTATTCAGCTTCAACGGTTGACGCAGACACACAAGGTTGTTTCTTGCATTGCCATGAGACAATCCTTACACCAAGGAATTCACATCCTCCAGATGTAGACTTTGCAGTCATATTACAACCACCATAGTCATTATCTGTATATGCATACAGATTGAAGTCATAATTCTTTGGATACTAGAGTCCTAGTGTAGCAGCACTTTTGAGATATCTTAAAATCCTCTTGACAACAACCAAGTGTGACATCTTGGGATTGGCTTGATATCTTGCACAAATGCATGTGACGAACATGATACCAGGCCTGCTAGCTGTAAGATACATAAGAGACCCTATTATAGCCCTGTAAATGTGTTCATCCACACACCCCCTCAATGTCTGGTCCAAGGGAGTGGTTTCTTGCTATGGGTGTCTTTGCAATCTTACAGTCAGTCATGTTGAACCTTGTAAGTATGTCTTGTACATACGTTGACTGACTTATGAAGATGCCACTGTCAACTTGCTTCACTTGAATTCCTAGAAAGAAATTGAGTTCTCCCATGGCACTCATTTCAAATCTATTCTTCATCACTTCTCAAAGTCTTTGAAGAGCTTTGTATTAATTGACCTAAAGATAATGTCATCTACATATACTTGAACTAGCATTAAGTAATTCTCTGTTTCTTTGATGAAGAGAGTTCCATATATAGTACCCCTTTTGTATCCATGCTGATAGAGATACTAAGATAAAGTCTCATACCACTTCCTTGGAGCTTGGTGCAGCCCATAAAGAGCTTTGTCAAGCTTGCAGACATCATTAGAATGATCAGGATGTGCAAAGCCAGGTGGTTGTTTGACATACACTTCTTCATCAATCATCCCATAGAAAAAAGCACACTTGATATCAAGTTGGTATTCCTTGAAATCCTTGGATGCAGCAAAAGCTAGGAATATTATGACAGCTTCAAGTATTGCCACAGGAGCAAAGACATCTGTGTAATCAAATCTTTCTTCTTGTGTGTACCCTTGGACAATTAGTCTTGCCTTTTTTTTGATGACAAGTCCTCTATCATCCTTCTTGTTCCAAAACACCCATTTCGTTCCTATCGTAGTCTTCCCTTGAGGGAGAGGACATATGTTTCAAACCTTTTGCCTTTTGAATTGAAGAAGCTCCTCCTATATAGCTTCAACCCAACTTTCATCCTTTAAAGCCTCATCAAATTTCTTTGGCTCTATTTGGGACAAGAAACAAGAGTGAAGACAGACATTTGCATCATGTGTTTGCCCTCTTCTCCTTACCCCTGTATCAACATTTCCAATGATCTTTGTAGTGGGGTAAGACTTGTGGATCCTAAGTTGAGGGATCATAACAAGTTGCTTAAAGAGATCTAAATTAGAGAAATTTAGATCAGGCATTGAAGTATCTCCCACCACATCAGCACACTTATCAAGAGAGGCTTGATCCAATAAGTGTGTGACATCATTTATGTTGTCTTGCATGGAGTTGTTGTCAGTATCAAGAAATTCTTGATCAGTGTCACCACCACCATTTACTTCCACATTTTAAACTCATTCATTTGAGTGTTGTGCCTCTGAGCTAGAATTTGTTGGCACCTCAGAGGTGTTAGTTGAATTTGACATGGTTGTGCTGATAGGAACTCCATTTGAAGAGCTAGTTACAACTGGAGCTGAAGTAGTATAATTTGATGGTCTTCTCAGCTCAAATCTTGGATCAGGATCACATGCTGATAAGATATCTGTGGATCCTGAAACATTCTCACAAGATTTGTTAAAATAGTTGGTAACTAAATCAAGATCAAATAGCCAATCAGGACCATAACCATTCACACTAGGAGTGTGCTCATTGAAAGTCACATTGGTTGAATCCTCAACTACTCTAGTTCTGAGATTGTATAATCTATAAGCCTTAACTTGAGAAAAGTATCCAATAAAGTGTCCATCATCTGATTTCTCAGAAAATTTAGCTATATGATCTTTGTTATTCAAGATGGTGCAAGGACATCCAAATGACCTGAGAAAACCAATGAAGGGTTTTCTTTTGTGCCAAAGTTCATAAGGAGTCTTACCATGAGTCTTTATCACTAAACCTCTGTTTTGCCCATATCAGGCAGTGTTTACTGCCTCTGCCCAAAAGGTGATAGGTAATTTAAATTAGTGTCCTGTTACTCCTCTCAGCAACACCATTTTGCTGAGGAGTCATAGGAGCACTATATTGTCTTATAATACCCCTCTCATCATAAAATGTATCATGGATTGGTTCTTAAATTCAGTTCCCTAATCATATCTTATGGTTTTGACCTTGTGATTACATTGATTCTTAATCTTAAGATGAAACTTTTCAAGATCTCAAGAGTCTCATCCTTAGTTCTAAGAAAGAAGACCCAAGTGAATCTTGTAAAGTCATCAGTGATCACTAAACAATATGAGGTCCTTCGTAGTCTCATTACACTGGTAGGGCCAAAGAGATTCATATGTAATAAGTGTAGCGATAGAGTTTCTTTCCTTTGGCTTGTGAGATACCTTGTGTTGCTTCCTTTAAGCCATGCAACACAGTGGTCATCACTTGTAAACTCTTTCTTTGGCATTCCAGTTGCCAAATCATTCTTAATTAATTTATTCATGTTTTTAAAGTTTACATGGCATATTCTTTTATGCCAGAGGAAAGACTAATGAGTATTTGATTTAGATAGAAAGCATGAAACCTCTACTGAACGAGATGTTTCTTGCAAATCCATCTTGTACATAATTCCTTTCGTGGGGTCTTTAAACAGGATATGCTCTTGAGGAATGACCACCTCGGGCTTAAGAACAATGCACTCATCCTCGGTGAAAAGCATGTTATGTCTCTGATCACAAAATTGAGATATACTCAAGAGATTGTATTCAAACTTCTTGACAAAGTTTACCTTTTTAATGGTGAGCTTACCATTTGTGACCCTGCCCCTTCCAGTAATATAACCTCCAACATCTCTTCCAAGTGCAACTGCCTATCATGTGCTTGGAACATCCACTATCAATGATCCATACATTTCTGTTTGTCTTGAGTTGTTCCTACATAAAAAAGATGGTTAGTTACATTTAGAAACCCAAGCCTTGTTGGTCTTGGGCTTATCCAAAGAAGTTGAAGAAATGCAACAGTAATTGATCGTATTGTCAAATTTTCAGGATCATCTGCTGATGTTGATGAAAAACTTTCAATTACAAGGTCTTTCTTTGTCTTCCACACCATCTTTGGATGCTTAGACTTGACCTTCAATGCTTTGGAAGTTTTTACAACTTCGGAAGTTTTGGAGACTGGACCTTAGGAAGATCTTGCAAACACTACAACAGGCTTCAGTACTTCAGAAGTATTCCTTTCTTTCGAGACCAACTTTTCTTCTGAAGGCAAGTTTTCACTTACCTTCTTCTTTATTTTGGAGCTTCCGAAAGGAAAAGATTTTCCTTCCAAAGCTTGCTTCTTCTTTATCTTCTCAGAAGATTCTTTCTTAGTCATATGGATAGTACTTTTTGGATTGTAGAGGCAATCCTTTGCAAGATGAGAAGTACTGCCATACATAACACAGTCCATTTTCTTCCCCCTAAGAGTCTTCCTTTGAGAACAAAGCTGAATTTGATCACTTTCCTTCTCCATCTTTATTTTTGCAAATGATGTGGCAATTATTTTTAGGGTGAGAACTACCTTTGGAGTTGGATGGTTTAGGTAGTGTAGCAGTGGTACATAACTGATCAACCTTCTTCATGATATTAAGATGATTTGAACAAGAACTAGAACTCTTGGTACTAAAGTTTAAGTTTGTGTCTTCAGCCTTAACCACCTCAAACCCTGCAGAAATAAAAACTTGTTTTTGCATAGAGTTAAAAGTGGCCTTGATCTGTTGTGCTTTCTTTGACTTTCTTTTGGCCTTTCAGATCAAGTTCTTCCTTCAAGACTTGGTTATCCCAACTCTTTTTCTCTCCTCATGAGAGTAGTGACCCTTATTAGGATGCTCTTCTCCACTCTTCTCAAAGACATACTTCACTATCTCTTCTTCATCCTCTTCACTCATGGGGTCTATGAAAGGAAGCTAATCTTCAGAAGTTCCACACCTAGGAGATCTTATAGACAGAATTATGTGTGGAGGAGCTATCTCAGTAGATCCCAGTCCCTACTTATTCTGATAACAAACTTTTGCATGCAAGGATGAGGATATTATGTTCTTGATGGTCTCTTCTTCAAGAACACTGCCTTGGCTTTGCTGATCACAAGCTCAGCATGGCATTAAGTTAACTTAGTGATAAGATCTTTGATTTGAGTCCTATAGTTGGTGCTCATGTTTAAGAGTTCAAATGGTTTTCTCTAAATCTTCTATTTTAAGTTTGTAATCATTTTCAACTCATTTGAAATCAGATTTTAAGATATTTAAAGACTCAAGATCAGATCTCATCTTTAAGTTATAGGACCTATATCTATTAACTTTAGCAATAAATTCAGGTGTATAGAGATGTTCCAATACCTTGGCTTCATCATGGTCAGCTATTGGTGCTTGATTTGGAGATGCATCCTCCACCTGAAAGCTCTAGTCAAAGCCTCCTTTAACAACAACTGTAGCTTACTTCTTTGACTTCTCATTCTGGTTGGCTCTGTCAGTGTAGTTTGGTCTGGTTTGTGCTTGGCCATAATTTGTCCTTAGTGCCTTGCATTCTCTAGCAAATTGTTCCCATTTAGTTACAGTTGTAACATTTCACCTTGCTCTTGTCCATCCCAAACTTTCCACTGGCTGCATTGCTAGGAAACTTTCTCCCTGTCCTCTCATAGAACTTCTTTGCTCTATGAGTGAGATGAGCCATTTGTTGAACTATCTCCCTGTATTCCAAATCATCTGGATGGATATAGTCAAGATCTTCAAGGGTGAAGAGAAAGTTGCTAGTACTTTCATCAGCAGACACAAAAGCTTGTGAAGAGCTTGTCTCTTGCAATGGACCTCCTTGAGTGTAACTCTCCCTTGGTGTCTCCGGGAAGATGATGAAAGGACCCTTTTGTGAATTGTCAGGATAGCAGATAAGATGATGTTGTGGTTCTCTATAATCCCTTTCAACCATATGAAGGGATGAACTCAGTTGATTGCTGAAGTTACCAAATGGATTTTGCATGTTCATCTCCATCTGGTATCCACTAAGAATACCATACAACTCTGTAAGAGTGAGAGTCATAAGGTCCTCAGTTCTCTTGATAACAACACAATAATGTGTCCATTGTCTAGGAAGAGAGGACATGAACTTCCTTACAATGTCTCTATTTTCAAAAGTTACTCCAACATCCATTAGAGTATCCACAATCTCAATATACCAGAAGTATTGTTGAGTCATGGTTTCACCTGTTTTGAAGGTGAAGTTCTCAAACTGCTGTTTCAAGATGTCCTTCTTGTTCTCTTTTGCTTCAGTGGACCCCTTATACATGAGCTTTAGTGCATCCCATAGTTTCTTAGCAGTTTTGCACTTCTTGAAGCCCTTGTATATGGAGTTTGGAAAAGCAGTTTGGAGGGCAGTCATGGCTTTCTGATTTATGTCTATTCTCTTCCTGTCTTCTTCAGAATAGTCAGCCACCTCCTTTGGAATCATACCACCTCCAGCAGCAGCTGAAAATATGCTTGGTATGTGAGGTCCAGAGACAACAGATTCCCACATCCTGGAGTCTTGAGTCTTGATAAAGCCTTTCATTCTTTGACACGAAGTATCAAAGTCTTCAGGTATGATCAGTGGAGACTTTGTCATGGTTCCGGTTGCCATATCAGCTTTTGTGAGAGCTGCCATTTGAGATGTTAAGTATTTTGTAAGACTGAGGGATCTAAGATGGTGAGATCTTACAATCAAGAGCCTGGAATGCTCTGATACCAATTGCAAGACAGTTTAAGAGATGGTCAATAAACTTAGTCTCATAATGAGGAGAGTGTTAGAACACTTAACAGATCAAATAGGAAACTAGGACTTATATTATGATACTATGAACATAGGTAAACAAGTGACAAAAACTTAAGAACACAACAAAGTAATGGTTTTCAAGATTGCAGTATATTACTTCTCAAGTTCTTTTACAAGTGATACAAAGCATAAGAATAAGTTACAAGGACTTGAGACACTTTATACTATATCCTACAGCCAGTCATACTTTGAAGGCTAGCTGGAAACACTAATCTAGACAACAACAAGATCAATGTAAAGTCAAAAGACAGATTTGTCTTTTGACTAGTGACTATGACATGCCATAGCTCACATCCTAATATATTACAAAAAGGATAAAAGTAAATAAAGTAGAAAGTTACAGACTCAAGACCTCAATGTACAGTTACAAAAAGCATGGACCTTTCAGCAACTTGTATAAGTTGGTGAGTCTTTAGAGTTGCAATGGAAAGTTGGTCAGCTTTATGAAAAGTACATCAGAGAAAGCATGTTCTTCAAAGTCTTCGGAAGAAATCAGTCTTCACTTCATTTGGCTTCAGAAGACTTTGTCTTTGAAGCTTCGGAAGACTTCACTTTTGGATTTTGAAGATATTGGTCTTGGCTTCGGAAGATTTCATACTTAGGATATTTTCTTGTGCAGAGTATGAAACTTCCGAAGAACAAACGTAGTGCTTGTAATGATAACATTTGTGTTCGTGTATCACGATGTTGGCACCAATTGTTGCATGATTCATATTGCAGGACCGGTGAAGGGTATGCACTTACAACACAACAACACAATGAGGAGAGTTGCTTAGAACACTTAACAGATCAAATACGGAACTGGTTAACTTGTTAATGAAATATGCTAAAAACACAAGTAAATATGAGACAGAACAAGATGGCAAAACAACACAAGTAATTGGTTTTCAAGAATGTTGTATATTGCTTCTCAAGTTCTATTACAAATGTTACAAAGCATACATTTTAAAGTTACAAGTACTTGAGATACTTTATACTACATCCTACAGCCGGCCATACTTTGAAGGCCAGCTGGATACAATTGACTAGACAACTACAAAATCAAATGTAGTGTAAAAAGGCAGATTTGCCTTTTGACTAGTTACTATGACATGTCATAGCTCACATCCTAATATATTACAAAAAATATAAAAGTACATAAAGTAGAAAGCATGGACTCAAGACCTCAATGTACAAGTACCAAAAGCATAGACCTTTTCACCAACTCATGTAAGTTGGTGACTTTACAGAGTTGCAGCGGAAAGGTGGTCCAGCTTTATGGTAAAGTACATCAGATAAAAGCATGTCTTTAAAATTCTTCGAAAGAAATCTGTCCTCACTCTTTGGTTTTGGAATACTTTGTCTTTGAAGCTTTGGAAGACTTCACTTGTGGCTTCGGAAGATGTTGGTCTTGGCTTCAGAAGATTTTACACTTAGAATATTTGTAGTGCATGGTGTAAAACTTCCGAAGCATTTCTACTTCTGTTCTTCAGTGCATGCATGCAGAGAGACTTTGGATGTTTTGGATGCATCAGACTTATAGGAATCATTACAAACTCCCCCTAGGCTGATGCTACCAAATTATTTAGAAAATCTTCAGTTGTTGGTGGTCTTCAGGATGATGATGACCATACCCTTCTTCATCATATGGTCAGGATCACTCAGACTCTCATAATATCTTCTCATATTAAAGAGATCATGCAGAGGTAAGTTCATTAAGTCTTGCCATGTGTAGACATTCTCAACACCTTGATCTCTAATCACATGCCATCTCTCTATATTAGTTGTGAAGATCCAGGAAAAGATGAGTCTCTCAGCTGCAAGAGGTGCCCTTTGGATTGGAATTGATTGGGCTGCCTCTTCATGCACTTCCTCAGGTTGATCTAACTCAGCCTGAGGTGTAGAGGTGGATGATTCAGGCTTCTTCTTCTTTGACTTTGGTTTTGAAGCCATCCTCTTCTTCCTCTTAGAAGACTTCAACTAAGAGGACTGGTCTGCAGCACCTTGTTGATCATCCTTGTCTTTCTCAGTCGGGTGTTCCTCCCTCACAGGTTCAGAAGGAGAGGGAGTTTGACCCTGTTGTGGATCAGAAGATGAAGCTTGCTGAGGCTCAGCAGGAGGTCCATGTTGTGTTATCTCAGGTTGTTCAACCTTAACCTTCACTTCAGGCGGGACTTGACTTGGAGGGGAGTGTAAGTCAATCAACTCTCCACTCTTGATCTTCTGCTTGATCACCCTGATATGCTCATCCATTGTGGATAGAGACATAGGGCCAAGTCTCCTTCCGGAGAATCCATACAGCTTTAAGAAGCTCATCATCCTTTGCTTGTCAGCAGACTTCTTCATACTCTTTTAGATGATGGCTCTTGACTCTGCAGCATCTTCCCTCACCTTTTTCTTTGTTGCCTATTGTTGTTTGAGCACTTGAAGTTCAAGCTGTTTGAGATACTCAAAGTCAATGTACTCAAAGGACAAGGGAAGAAGTGTAGATGCCTAGTAGAGGCCTGTAGCACTCAGGTAGTTGATCATGTTTTGTCTATCTGTTTTCTTGTCTACCTTTGGTTCTTGTGTAGCTGCCACATCCTCTTGCACAGGGCTTTCTTGAACTGGGGAGAGAGTTGGAACATGCTTGTATAACCTTTTCTGTTTCTTCTCCTCTTTGAATTGGAGAAGTAGCCTTGCATCCTCTGCTTCCTTCATCTCTCTTGACACTTCCATGTCAGCCAGTTCATTTAATTGCTCTAAGGGGAGAGATATAATCTCATCTATTTCATAGTTCCTGGTCTGCAAGTAAGTAATCCTGACTGCCCTCAACTCATCATCTTGAGTGTTTGGTCTGGGGGCAGCCCTGATTGCAGCTTGCATAAAGCCTGAAGACCCAGAGGAACTTTCTCCCCTTAGCTTCCTCTTCCTCTCTCTCTCCTCCTCCTCAATCTCCTCAGCAGTTAGAATCCTTTTCCATTTGTCACCCACAGACCTTTGTGACAAAGGGTGGAGTGGGCTTTGGCCTTCATTGCTGATTGTAGCATCTAAGCTCTGGCCAGAGAGAGGTTGTGAGACACCTTCACCAGCAGGTGTTTCACTAAGGGAATGAATTTCTGAAGCAGTTGTTGGTGTGACAGGGCTCTCAAGCTCTATCACTGGGCCTTCAGCCAAGGTTTTCCCTTTGAAGTTAATCTCAGGGTCTGCCTCAACATCCCGTTGACCAATGACATTTCCTGATTGCCTTTGTCTCCTTCTAAGGCTGAACTCTTCAGTAATTTTGTCTTGTATCATTAGTGCTAACCTGTCAGCTTGTCTTGATTGACTTGGGTTGACAATTGGCATGTTGATCAGGTCAAGACCTTCATAGTAGTTCAAGGTCTGAAAATTGAATACTTCTTGCTGCCCTTGAACTCTATGAAGAATGAGGGCTCTTCTATCAGCATCATACCTCCACCCAATAATGTAGTTTGAAGTTTCTTGAGGTGGGGATGACATAGCCCTTGGAATGCCTTCCTCAAAGAGACTCCTAATAATAGTCTACAATGTCCACATCAATGTCAACTTGAGGAAGTTGCTGAGTATGCACAATTGCAAGTGAGGATGGTGAGTCCTCAATGTCCATACTCCCTGAAGAACTCCCAGGTTCTTTGACTGAAATGATTTTCTCCTCTTTTTTGGTAGCATCACCCTCTTGCAAAGGTGAGCTAGGAGTTAGATCAATCATATTCACAGGTTCTTGTGTTCGTGGTTGAGCTCCCCTTAAAGGTCTCCCAACTAGTTTTTCCCTGAGATAATATATCTCAAGTTGCTGATCATTGACCCTATTTTATAGGGTAGTCACCTGAGATTCAAGGTGACTAACCTTAGAGACTAAATAGGAGCATGTTTTTGACAGTTTTTGCACCTTTAGTCTCAGATTCCTCTCATCTTCATCAGAAGAATCATTGAGGGATGAGTTGATTGGACTAAGGTCCTCTCTCTCACCACCAGCTTCAGGTTCTTGGCTGCTGGATTTCCTCTGCACATTGACAGCCTCAGTTGAAGTGTCAATGGGCTGAGTTGCCATGGTTGAGGTCTTAATGATGTAATCACTTGCAGAAGTGAGAGTCTCTTCCATATGGATATCCTGAACAGGTTCAGAAGTATCCACCTCAGTGATGGGTGACTGATGTGGGCTAGACAAAAGAGACTCAGGAGTACTCATCTCTCTTTGAGTAGGGAAAGAGTAGAGAGACTCATGGTATCGACTGAAACCTAAGTCTTCATCAATATAGAATGAGAGGTTCAGAATGGGTTGATTTAAGTCTAACGGCTAGGGATGGTAACTGTCCCCAGAAGGTTGTTTACTTTAGTGTTGAGTCTCAGAGTGAAGCCTTAAGTCAGTTTGGCTTGTAAGCTCATCAAGGTGAGCATGATGAACCTCATCCCTGATTCTTGAAGAGATGAGAGTGGTTTGATTCTCAGGAGAAGTGGGAGCTCTAGTGTCCACTTCCTTCTATATGGGTGAGTATATGGGGGCCTCCACACACCTAATATCTTGAGGGGTTTGTTTGGATTTTCTTTGGTAGGTGAGGGTGATTTGTGGCCTTTTTGGTTGTTGGGAGGTAGAAGGTGTGGGTTCAACACTAGCTTGTGTTGCTAGGTTGTCACATTGAGCAATGAGCTCTAACATTTTTGGGACAAGGATTGTTTCTACCCCTGAGAAGCCTACAGTTGGCTTCTTCATAATTTTAAAGATGTCGGGCTTCATCTGTAAGAATATTATCTGTTTCCTTCAACTGTGAGCCTAGTTCACACTTGAGAATGTGTTGACCATATCTAGGAAATATATAATACTCTAAGGAGTCCAAGTTAGCAAGCAAATTTGTGTAGAAAGCATGGACTCAAGACCTCAATGTACAGTTACCAAAAGCATGGACCTTTTCACCAACTCATGTAAGTTGGTGACTTTACAGAGTCGCAACGGAAAGGTGGTCTAGCTTTATGGTAAAGTACATCAGATAAAAGCATGTGTTTAAAAGTCTTCGGAAGAAATCTGTCCACACTCTTTGGCTTCGAAAGACTTTGTTTTTGAAGCTTCGGAAGACTTCACTTTTGGCTTCGGCCTTGGCTTTGGAAGATTTTACACTTAGAATATTTCTAGTGCATGGTGTAAAACTTCCGAAACATTTCTACTTCTACTCTTCAGTGCATGCATACAGAAAGATTATGGATGTTTTGGCTACATCAGACTTATGAATCCTTACACACACTTATATAACCCAGAATTATAAAATAACACGATCATGTTTGACCCGTTGCTTGATCCGACCCGAGAATACAAGTTAACAAAGCCACGTTTGTTTTTGCAAATTAGGAGATAATGTAATTATTATTATTTGCATGTTTTACCCCATGACCCCATGTTCCCATGTTTTCTTACTTTCTCATCTTCATATCACGTTTCTTTTCAAAGTTTGTAAGCCTATTTAAAAGGTTATTATCTTTTTTTTTTTTGAGAATAGAGAAGAAAATTAATTGTAAAGTTCTAGTTCTTTATCTTGTTTTTGGGATTGTTTGCCTACTACAAAATGCTAAATTATCTTGGGAGATTGATCATTTCGAATTGGTCTCTATCATAAAAGGTATATAATCATTTCTAAAACCAACATTGTTTTCACTTTTAGCGTGTCAGGTCATCTTCACTAATAACTCGTCGCACTAAACTGAAATCAAAATTATTGAAAATTGGTTATCTTATTTCAAAATATTAGAAAATTGTACGATTTTCATGGCAAATAAGACGGGGAATATACTATCTTAGTTATTACCCTCTGACGAAAATTATTAGATGGTTAAAAGCGACCGTAAAGAAAAGACCAAAACATCCAAACACAATCATTTATTATTATTTTTTTGTTTAACTAGATGTTATGTTGTATATTTTACTAAGCCTAGTCTACACAACTATATATGAGTGATAATTCTTGACATAAACACAAACACAACATGAAGAAAGGTTTTGTGTTGGGCAAAACAACCTGTTACAAAAAAAGGTTAGCTTTAGATTGAACAGTTTTATTAATAAGTTGGGTTCGGTTGAACCATTTGAAAATAGATCGACTCCTTAATCCATTTTAATAACATATGTTTTAAAAATTATTTCAGGACTTTTAACTTTTATAATTAATTATTATTTTAGATCTGTTTTCTTAGTTAAAAAGTACAAAGCTACAACTTAAGTTTCAAACTTTATTTAAAAACTGAACAAAAAGGAAACGTATGTTATCAAAAACATATATTTAAACGCGACAATCATAATATTTGATGATTTATTGTATATCTGGCAAAATGGGTGGGTCGGGTCGGGTAAGGCGTATGGTCAGAATGGGTTCGGATTAAGATGGACTAATTTGCAAAACGGGTCATGATGAGTCTGGATCAGAATAGGTCTGGGTCAAGATGGGTCGGGTCATAATGGGTCACATCTAAAATCAGCGAGAACTCTCCTTGCAATTAAGTTGCAACATACAATACATTTTTTCTTCCCACCAGTAGCTACAAATTGACAACAAAAAGGTTGATATGGGTAATCAATTTGATGTGCTATGCTACGACAAACAAGTTTGACCTGCAAAAATTAAAAAAAAAAACAAAAAATTAGCCGGGTATAAGCGGACATTTCAAGTTGTTTTAACAAGCTAAAACATAAAGAAGTTTTTAACAAATTAAAACTTAAAGAAATTTTGTTTGCAAATCAACCCGACTAAACATGTTTTTACTTATACTAAACATAATTCATTTCAACCTAAACACATTTTTACATAACATACAACCCAATCCATAACATACAACCCACAACCCACAACCCTTTAATTTTATGACCTCTACTTCCAAATAACAAACAAGGAATAAAAACATATACAGGCTTATTCATGATCCAAATATTTCCTCTTCACGCTTTATTTCACATAATGGTGGTCTCAACAATCATTTTTTTGAATAAAATGATCAATCTCCTATGCCTCATGGTTTGCAACACCGTATATGAACGATTAAACCCCAAGGTCTATTAAATTTTTTGAAAGTGTTTTAACTGTTAATGTGGCATAGTGTACCCATAGAAAAAGTGTTAATATCATAATAAAAGGTGTTAATTTTAATTATATCATTATGATACAAACATGACAGAAGTATGATGACATTATGACAATGAAGAAAATTAAAGATATCACTACTTAAGATCCATACATGTGTCTACAAATGATATAAGACATCAATTAAAACCTTATAAATTATAATCCTTAAATTTCTTAATCTGTAACTCTCATATACGTTACCAACTATGTTCTTATCTTTACAAACATGAATATAAAGATTTTACAGACATGAACATGAAAATCTTGACAACATTCAATCATTTTCTTTGTTATATTCAACAACTTTAAGTAACTGAAGAAAACATGAGATGGAATAATCAATATATAAACTCTTTAAACATAATTAATCAATCACTTGTTTTACGATTCAATGTTGACAATGAACATACTTCATCCATAAACAAATCAGACCAGCAAACCCAATAATGTTCAACGCATTTATGCAAAACAAATCACAAGAAGCTACAATTTCATTAAAATCTATATAAAGTACTCATAAAGTGATCGTTTTACCTTAGAGTGTTGCCTGGATTGCTGCATGGTGTAGGAGTAGAGCATCATTTTGGGAAGAAATTGGTTGATGGCTTTACAGGGACATACTCAAAGAGTCAAAATTGATGAACATACTTCTTCCAGAAATCAAAATCGATGTTGGATTTGCAGATAGTGGGTAAGGGAACAATGGAGAAGATGGGTTAAGTGAGGAACTGAGGTCTGAGGATACCTAATAGCCCATCCTGACCCGTTAGAAACTTTCGATCATCCATCTTGAGCCATTGAGTTTTTTCTAATCTTTTAAATTCGCCCACCTTGACCCTTTAGAAATTTAGCTTAACCCAACTCAGTCCATTACTTCATAATTAATGTCCAAATCAACCCAAATTTACACACTTGGGTCAAAATTGCCAGGTATAATTTATTGTATATGCAATTCGAAAGTGGAACTTAGATGTTAAATTACCACTAATTATCTTGACCTCTTAAAAAATGAGTAAAAGAGGTATGTTGCAGGTTAGATGATTTTTTGTGGGTGCAGGTTAGGATTGAATTTTTAACACGAATAAGTATATGGGTTGTGTTTGGGTTCGATATTCCAACCCAAAATTCTACTAACCCATAAGCCTCATTTTACCAACCCAACACAATTGACATGCCTACAACAAATTACAACATCAATATATGTAAAGCTTCAACCTTTTACCTCAAAATAAACTTCTATCACTCTGAATACAGATAACTTTATTATTAAACTCAATTTCTCAGTCCAACGTTTATTAAACAAAAGTTATAGGTTTATATATGTAACCTCAATAAAATATTAAATTAAAAATAACCTAAAACATATATAATCAACATATTTGACTACTCGTGCTAACTTCAGTCTACCACTGTTCAAAGGCCACAACTGCACGTAAAATAATAAATTCTTTATTTAAACATCAGCGGTCTTTCGCTGCACCATCGTCTCTAGTCAAGTCAAACTTTCTGTGCAAGTATATCTACCCTTGATGGTTTTCTTCAAGCAATCACACACACAAACCTTAAAGTTAAAGATATTAACAAGCTTTCTTAGCATCTAACACGTTGTCTATAATCTTTATAATATGCCTTTCAACAACACAAGCACCCTTTTCGTTTCAACTGTTATTATTATTGTTGTTATGAGTTTGGCAATTGTGATTGAAGGAAGACCCTTGTGTGAAGAGTTTGCGAGAGCAAACGATCTCTACTCATCGGTTTACCATAACGCTAAAGCCAGCATGTCATTATGGTTGGAGCAGCTCCCGTCCGGTCCTAGCCCAAAAGGACCTGGTCATTAGTGTGATCATATCACGCCACAGATAAAGGTGGCTTTCATCGACTTGTTTCCTGTTTGAAGAGTTGTTCATTCATACGGTGTAAGATATTTATGTATGAATTTCTTTCAACATAAGGTTGGATTTCATATTTTTATTATATTCCAATAAAGTTCAAATTCAGAAACTGTTTTGATTGAGTTTGGAAGTGTAGTTTAACAAAAGTTCACTATTTTCTGAAAGAGGGCTTTCTTTGTAGTATACACGCATAGTTGTATGGAACTTTTCTGAACAATCCAAACCAAAAAGTTGGTAAAAGCGATCAAAATTCGTGACCGACGAAAATGGTCCCCGAACACTAGCATCCGGATTAGCAAAGAAAATCAATTGATGGGAACATTAGCTATCGATATAAAGTCTGTGGTAAAATTAGGCATCGAAATAAAGTTGATATCAAAATAGTTAGCGACCGAAAACAAGTCAGTCGCAAAAACAGACGCAAATATTAAAAGTATTCATATTATGTATTTGAAACCATCGCAAACATATCGACTTGCTAATTAGCAACTAAAATTAGTGGTCGCAAACCTATCTAGCAATAACTATAAAGACGTAAAAATGGTGGCAAATGATATCAATAAAAACTAAGATTTATAATAAACAAGAAAGGAGAGAAAGAAATTCCTTTCTTATTTTATCTTGTATTCCAATATATACATATATATATAGTCATTAAATTATGAAACCGACATTACTAAAAAAATCCAGTGAAGCAAACTTTAGCTGAGAAAATAAAAATACGTGTAAATATTCCCTCACAATTTAAGATGTATATTTCAATCTTTAAAGTTCACCTTCAATGACAACGGTTTGCTTGATCTTCAATACAATCTTCTTTCATTTGTTTGAGATATATATTGTGTTGTCTTCATATATCGAACTTATTGGGAAATTGTTGTATCTCTATAATCGAACTTTGTGTACGTCCAATAAATATACTGCATGGGCATAGCTTAGGTTCCATGCTCTAATCGTGAAACAATTGTATGTCTTGAGTCCTACAAAAAATCAACTTATTACGCTTGTGAAGGCCTGCTTCAGCATGATTTTAAATGAGCACTTCAGGACCTATATAATAAAATAATTCTACTAGAGCAGTGATGTTGTCTTATTAAAAACCTTCCTAACAAAATCCAAATGAACAAAAACTTAAAGAATGGAAAAAGAGTGTAATATGTTTGATTAGAACTTTATTTCTCTAGCACATTTCCCAATAAATACGAAACCACGTCTCGTGATATTTACGAGATACATTGATGTTAGGACCTGGTATTTGAACGAAATACCGAGTGATTGCGTGTTAAACCAACTCAAATAGTGCGGAATCCTATTTGATTGGCGATCCAATCAGTGAGAACACACGATGAATCAATCAATAATTGAAATCAACGTCAGAAATCGATTAGGAACCGATCTGATGTGTTCTGTGAACTTGGAGAACGATTTGGGAGGCTTCTGGACGGCTAGGGTACGTCTGGAATCGTAATGGGATCAATGCTTACGTTTTCCCACGAATTGGATCTATTTATAGGTTAGTATTGTTCAGTCGTGCGACTGGGCCATAAGTATGGTTCAGTCGTGCGATTGAACCATGCGGTTGATTCATCCGCACAACTGAGTGTTCAGTCGTGCGATTGAGTCAATCTTATGTGTCAATCATACGACTGATCCAGTCTCCTATTTCAGTCGTGCGATTGAGTCAATCGTATGAAGTTATTCATGCGTGTGGTCCATTCGCATGGGCCATCCGCATGAGAATTTCATTAAGTTAAGTTTGAATGTTTTAATTAATATAACATAATGTACAATCATTCAAACATTCATAAACCCAATCAATTCAATCACAACTTATTAATGAAATATTAAACATCACAAGTAACAACTAACTCATATCATTTCATTAATGAATACAATTACATCATAATCAGACAGACAAGATTTATTACATTACAGCTCATGATCTAGGGACATACATGCATCAACAAACTCCCCCTTGGACCTAGATCTATCTAATCTCTTGTCTTCTGCATCACCTCCTTATATTTCTTGTACTTCTCCTCTTTAGTGACTCCTGCGTGCATCTCAAACGCAAAGCAAAGTCGTATAACATTTTGGAACTGGAGGGCTTGTACAATGTCTTGTGTGTCATAGAACAGTGGCCACTTGTATAATGTGTAGACATCATTAGCAGACAAGTTGGTTAGCCACATCGGGTCGAATACCCTGATAGTATCCATTTGGCCCTCTTTATTCAACACTATGACAGCTTCAGCGGTTCTCCAATCATAGTACCACCATTTGAAGTGTGGAGTGAAGTCTTGAGGCATTTCCCTGAGAGGGATTCTTGACATAGTACGCGGGGGACTCCACTTCAGCACAATCTTTGGTTTGCCCGTAATGGCATCAACCTCAGACCTTCTTATATACCTCGTAGGCTGTTGTGGTCTGAAGTTAACCCATCGGGTGTGGTACTCCTTCTTCAGGGCAGCCTCAAACCAGCCTGACATCTTTCTCGGGTCAGCATACAGCAGCTTTAGCTTAGCCAGCTGGTTGAGCTCAAAACCAGGTAGAGTCTTCAGATCATGTGGGAACCTGAAGTACTCTATGCCCTGCTCCCTCTTAACTGCATAAGCGTTAAGGTCTTCAAAATAAGCCCATGAGATAATCCTGCCTGACACCTTATGGTGTTTCTTGACTCTGTAGAGCTTGGTGTAGGCATCTCTCTTTGGTGCAGCACGCTGGGCTCTTACTTCTTCAAAACAGGCAGCCCACTCAGCCTTGCGAATATCTACGTCTGCATTGGAGGCTTGGGCTGTTCCTTCAGTCTTTTCCGTTTCCTGCTCCATCTTGTCTAGTACCTCAAAAGTATCACTGACTAGGGATTCACCCAGATTGGGGACCACATTTCCCTCGGCGTCAGCATACTGAGGGTACTCTTCTGCAGTAATGTCTTCAACCTCAACTTCATCAATGTCATTCAGTTCCTCATCACTGGTTGAATCAACAATTGGAGCGTCCTTGACTATTTCATCGGGATTGAGTCTGAACATCTCTGCCAGTTGCTCATCAGACAGGTCATGAATTATTTCCCCTTCTTCAGGAGTATAACTCAAAGACCGTCTCACTATCCCTTGTAGGTCAAGAATCATGGTTAATTGAGTCTTGACCATTTGAAGGGGAGCAAAGTCAAACTCATCCCTTTGAAAGTTTGGATCTGTTTGATATACACATTCAACACATAAACCATTAGTAATTAATCAAACAGACTTATATTAACTTAATATATATAAACATTTAATACACTTGTTTTCCATTACATGATTCAAGTACAAAATAAATAAATACATAAAACATCTAATCAGTACTTTTGTCTTGAATCTGGGGCGTGTCGCTCGGAGGAGCAGAAGTAGTGGATGACTGGTCTTGTCGATGCTTAGATCTCCGCTCTTGACCTGAAGCAGAGGCCGATGCAGCCGCATCCCCTCCTTCTTCCTCGTCATCATCATCACGTCCTTCTGTCCTGTCTTCTTCAGTCTCCTCATCATCATCATCTTCCTCATCATCATCCTCATCTTCATCATCATCATCTCCATCATCCCCGTCTCCTTCCTTTAGCTTCAGGGGCTCATCTTTCGACCCCTTCAACCTCAACATAATAGTCTTGTTGGTCGTCTCCAACTCCTCTATACGTTTGACGGACTGAGCCTGCATGTCCTGGAGTTGGGACACCTCGACTCTCTGCTGGTCGATCACCCGAGCCTGCTCTGCCAGTTGCTGAACTGGGCAGCAGTCAGGTCGGTCAGCTGGCGGATCTGCGCCGCCTTCTCCTCATCCGCAGCAAGCAGACGCATCACCATACGGTTTAGCGCTGAGAGCTGCTCCTCTACCCCGATGTGAGGTAGAGTGAATCCATAAGCATGTGAAGGCTGGGCTGAAGGTCCAGCATGATGTGTGGTGGTGGTGGCAGTGGCAGTGGTGAATATGGGTCGGTGGGCTGATGCTGGTGAAGTAGGTGTGAATGGTCTGGTGGTGGATGGGAAGGATACGGTGGTGGTAGGTAAGGTGGTGGATGTGGTAGTGGGAGTAGTGGCTGTGGTGGTTGTGGTGATGGGTGGTATGTCAGTAGTGGTGGTAGTGGTGGAGGTAGTGGTAGCTGTGGTGCTGGAAGTAGTAGTAACGAAGGTCAAGCGACGCTTCTTCTTCTTCAATCCATGGGGTTGAGCCATCCGCTTCCTCCTAGTTCCGGTGGAAGTGGATGCTCCCCCTGCAGCTCTGCTTACTGAACCCGGAACATAGTTCGGGTCAGTGTCTCTCTCTGAGGAGTCCCTAGGGTGTTCACCAACCACCCTAAGCCCGTGGTCTGTGGGAACAACTTTACTTCCCACAGTCCTGGTGAGGGGCTCCTCATCTGACTCCTCCTCCTCTATATCACCAGTCACAAACTCTTGATGGAAACCGGCCATCTCTGCGACCTCTCCGGCAGTGGCTGACCCCGGGGGAATAACGTCTGAATCTGTGCCTCTAGATGGGGCAGGCATGTCATCCCCGGCGTCACCGCTATCATCATCATCAGAGTCGGTATCTGGTATGGCAATATGCTCAACATCCGAATCACTGTCCTCGTGGCGCCACTTTCTCTTGGCTGGCGCCACATAATCAGCACGGGCCAGATGCCCAAACAACCTCCTGACAGGGGGCTTCACCTGCTTCCCCCTGTATACCTTCATCCGCCGAGTGTAGTGTCGTCCATAACCTCAAGAACAACAGCATCCTCCTTCTCCTTCGGCAGGGAGGGAAGCTTCTGGTCAATGATCATCTGTAGAAATCTGGGGTACATACAGAAGCCTTCCTTCCCTTTCCCCTCGATGTTCTCCACCAGGTAGGTGAATATCATCTTGGAGAAGCTGAACGGGTGGTTCAGCACCAACGCAGCATACGCGTTCTGGATCTGGTCGGAAAGCTCGTCAAAACCTCCCTTCCTGGATGCTATACACTTCAGCAGCACGTGCGCAAGGTACTTAAACTGGGGACAAGGTTACTCTTGTTGAGTACCCCAGCATTGATGTCCCCAGAGTACTTGGCTCTCATGAAACATCCTCTGACAGTGAGGGGGTGTAGACGAGTGGGACACTCAGCATCGTCCCCAAGCTGTAGAACAATCCTCAGATCCTCCTCAGATACAGTGATAGCCTCACCAAAAATCGAACTTCTGATGCAATGAGGCTCAGTGGATCTATCAACCGACGCGCCTTCCCAGAAGGCCTGCTGCACTGATCTGTATGGTGTGCATGGAGTAGATATAGCATGAGCGATCCTGGATCTCAGCAGAAATGTAATAATGCCTGTGAAGTCAGCTGCGTTCCTGGATGTCAAATCCAAGTGAGCACATATGTTGTGCTTGGTGCTCATGTTCCATCGACTCGCCATCTGTAACACATAATAATATAAACGTTAGTTCCGTTGGCTAAGAGTATAATGAAACACTTAGACTTTGAATGAAAACTATCTGTCATGCGATTGAGGTTGTACGACTGAAGACAGTCGTGCGTCTGAACCGTGCGATTGAACTTCAGACGTGCGAATGACCTCATGCGCACGACTGAGTGTGCGACTGGACTCATGCGCATGTACTCTTATGCGGTTACCTCAGTCGTGCGACTGAGTCTCATTCGCATGGTTCAGTCGTGCGGTTAGGTGAATCGCTCCCTTCAGTCGTGCGACTGAAGTTCATCCGGACGACCAGTCGTCTGTCTCAGGTGTTCAGTCGTCAATCGTTCGAATCTACACAAACTAAGTCTTATAACTCAATTAACCGGTTCTTTAGTGTCGCATTCTCTTTACTAATAACCTATTTTACTTAATTTTAACATTTTGCTCGGTTTTAATAGGTTATTAGGGTTTGCTTGTCTCGGTCCACTTTTCACAGTCGTAACAATCCAATTAGGGTTCCAATCCTTCTGGTTTTGATGGAGGAAGATCTCAAAATACCTGTATGATGATTAGCGAACGTCAGTAACACACAATCAACAAGAAAACTAAGACAAATCAAATTTTGGCAGAGTAACGGTAGGATGTGCGATTTAGGGGCGATTTGAGGGTGATGAGTCTCTGCGACCGACTCCACCTCTATTTATATCAACCCTAGATCCAATCGTGCGACTGAGTTCATACGCACCTTTCAGTCGTGCGAGTGGGACTCAGTCGTGCGATTGGGTCAGTCGCCCTTCTCCAGTCGTCCGACTGAAGTTCAGTCGTGCGACTGACTCACTCGTTCGTACTTAATCCTCCGACTGGACTAATCGTATGGTCCATTCGGTTGGATGGTCCATACTCATAGTTCATTCGTGCGAATGGACTTCATTCGTATGGTTAGCCCATACGTATGGTCCATTCGTGCGAATGGGTCATACTTAGTTAATTTTCTGCCATTTTTACCAATTTTCATTTAAACTCTTTTTGATTAATTAGATTAACATTATGAACCTTTGATTATCTTAGACATGATCATCTTATCTGGAAAACATTTTGATCACCTCAGACGTGACCATTTTTATCTTGAAAACATTTTGATCACCTCAGACGTGATCCTTTTAAAGACACTTTGTCACCTCAGACGTGACTATTTTAACCTTTCAAAGCACATATGGTCATCTCAGACATGACCCTTTTAGTGAGTTGATTCCATCTGATTTTCCTGATGTAGCCCGACACTTGACTCAAATTAAAACTTAAACGACTAACTAATTTAAGACTTTTAAACTAATTACATAAACAGACATATTTTTGGCTTTTTGTGAGAGATAAATCCAGAGATTGATATCTGCGGGATTTGGTTCGGGAATAGATAGCTTCAACTTGGATTTATCATATCTGGACCAATTCAATTTTTGGAATCATACAGGCAATTCAAATCATTTGGGACTAGTTATTAAACCTTTTGATGCTCAAGTTCTCGGTGTTCATCCAGAGTCGTTAGCAACATAAGGAAATCATACTGAAACTCTTAGATTTTCACATTGATTTGAACCTTTGAGAATGTAGCCACAATGATTGTCAGTATGTTTGTCCACTTAAATCCATACACAGACTTTTGACACAGACTGGTGACTAATTTAGGTTTAATTATTTCAACTAACATTTGTGGATCCCACACTTATATGGTAATCAACATTCCTCAGGAGCTTTTGAGCGGTCTACGGGTATTATTACAAGAAGAGACTATTCTTAGAGCTTTCAAAGAGAAGCCTGTCCTCAGGTCAGTGCCATCGCACAGCAGAGAGGCGGCAAACAACAATGAATTCTAGAATATCTAGGTTATGCTTATCCTCAGGTCAGTGCCATCGCACAGCAGAGAGGCACACAACCTATCTCCTTGTTAGAGCAGATTATTTTATTTTGCACAAAATGCACCAACAACATAAGTCATTAGCTTTATTGCATTTGTCTTTCATTTTTTCTTGCTTTGCTCTAGTTATGGTCATCCGCACACATTTGTGGCGTTTACTTGCTCATTACACCTTATTGGAATATTGTTGATTGTGTTAACCAGTGATAAGATGGAAGCCCACAGTCAGTTGAACAACTTAGTTTTATCTTGAAATCACCAATCCGGTCTATTTGTCTATTGTGTTGAATCTACCAACATATCATATATGGTCTAGCAGCCTCTAAGTCTACTCTTTGTGTCACCTTAGGAGTTGCCAGTTTTCTATCATCTTTCCTTTTAGTATTCTTAGACTACACAGATTTATACTTTGAACTTTTGCATCTTTCTAAAACTTAAATTTTAAAGTCCCTCTTGATTTGTTCCTGTGTACTATCATTTTCCAAAGGTATTGAATCGGTATCACAGACACAATCTACCTTATTTCAGCTAGCTACTCCTTCTCCCTCAATTTTTTTTTTTAATGTTAACTTGCTGACATATTCTCCCCCTAAAATACTAAAATCATTTCTGGTTTAATTATTTTAGGATTTTAATAAACAGCAAGAGAACATGAGTTTAAATAAAAATAAAATCAAATAGACAAATCAAATTAAATAAAATAAATTTAACTAAACTACATCGGACTACACATTTTCATCATCAGGAATTACCTCACTTTTCTTTTTAACGCCGTTGACCTCTAATAAATATTGAAAACGTGGTTTATCAAAGGCTTTAGTATAGAGGTCAGCGCGTTGAAAATCAGTATTAATTTTAACCACATCAATTAAGTTCTTTTCAAAGCAATCTCTTATGAAATGGTATTTAATACCGATGTGTTTGGTCTTAGGATGTTGGACCGGATTTTTAGTTACTGCAATTGCAGCAGAGTTATCAACAAAAATAGGAGTAGATGAGAATTTTAAACCGTAATCCCGCATTTGCTGTTGAATCCAGATGATTTGTGAACAGCAACTTGCAGCAGCAACATATTCGGCTTCACAGGTTGACAATGCAACCGATGTCTGCTTCTTACACTGCCAGGTAACTAATCTTCTCCCAAAGAATTGACACCCCGCTGATGTAGACTTGTAGTTCATCTTGCAGCCCCCGTAATCCGAGTCACTATACGCGGTAAGCTCAAAGTCATCATCATGAGGGTACCACAATCCAAGTGTGGGTGTACCCTTCAGATAACGAAAAATCCTCTTGACCCCGATCAGATGGTTGACCTTTGGTTTAGCCTGATATCTTGAACATAGACATGTAGCATACATAATATCAGGTCTTGAGGCAGTGAGATACATGAGGGATCCGATCATTCCTCGGTACATAGTGGCATCTACTAGATCTCCATTCTCATCAGGTGCTATATCATGATTCGTAGCAAGTGGAGTCCCAGCAGCAGAAGCATTCTCCATGTCAAAGCGACTGAGAATGTCTCCTACATACTTGGTCTGATGTAGAAAGATTCCATTAGGTGTTTGATCCACCTGTAACCCGAGAAAGAACTTCATCTCCCCCATGGCACTCATCTCAAACTCTTTCTTCATTACTGCTTCAAACTCTTTACATAACTCTTCGTTCTTTGACCCGAAGATTATGTCATCAACATATATCTGTACAAGCAGTAGGTCGCCATCCTTTTCTTTAATAAACAGTGTACAGTCAATTACTCCCCTGCGAAAGCCGTGTTTCACAAGATGAGTTGAGAGTTTCTCATACCAAGCTCGAGGAGCTTGATGAAGCCCATATAAAGCTTTGTCGAGCTTGTAAACTCTATCCCGATGGTAAGGATCTTCAAAACCCTCGGGTTGACTTACATAGACTGTTTCTCTGATTTCCCCATGAAGGAATGCACTCTTTACATCTAATTGGTAGACTTTGATCTTCATGTACGATGCATAGGCAAGGAAGATACGAATAGCTTCCATCCTTGCCACGGGTGCAAACACCTCATTATAGTCAATTCCCTCGACTTGGCGAAAACCTTGAACCACCAGTCGAGCTTTGTTCCTGATAATGACCCCTTGGTCATCCTTCTTGCATTTTAGTACCCATTTAGTGCCAATGACTTTAGCACCTTTAGGTCTATCAACCAGAGTCCATACACCTAACTTCTTAAACTGCAGAAGTTCTTCTTGCATGGCACTCACCCACGCCTCATCATTTAGTGCCTCACTGACATATTTTGGCTCAACCTGCGAGACAAAACATCGATAAGCACCATCATGAATGTATCCTTTCTCCATAACCGAGGCGTAATCAGCTGAGTATAACTGATTTCGGGTTTGTACTCCTGATCTGACATCCCCAATAACATTGTCAAGGGGATGATAGACGTTTAGTCGTGATCCTGGAGTAGTTGGAACAGCCACCTCAGAACCGAGATTATGAACATTTTGTTCTGCATCTGAGGTAGTTGGAGTTTGAGGTTCTGAAGTCGAAGGTGCATCACTCGTAGATGCTTGTGGACTTTCAGGAACTGGAACCTGTTCCTCCTGACTGTTCTGGTCATCTGCTTCAGTTTCATCTTCAGAGGAGGAGTCACTGTCATCGACTACTCCCCCTGACTGAGTAGATGATTCTCCCTGTGTGCTAGATGGTGTATTCAGAATATCATACATCATCCTAGTAGCTAACTCATCATCCGAGGGAGAGAGAGGTATGTTGAAGGATTTGAAGAATCCATCATAATCGAAGAAGTAGGCAGGTCCTTTGCCTGTAGGTGGCGTGGTATATCTCTGAACGTCGACATTACACCACACTTCTACAAGACCCGTTGAGTTATTGTAAACTCGCTTATTCGGTATGTTGTATCCTAGAAAGATTCCTTCATCTGCCTTCTCGCTGAATTTTCCTTCTTGTGTCTTCTTCAGAAGTGTACACGGCGCGCCAAAAGGTTCAAGATACTCCAAATTCGGTTTGCGTCTTTGTAGTAGCTCATAACATGTCTTTCCGTGGCGCTTGACTATTAGGACTCGATTCAGTGTATAACATGCATTTGCTACTGCCTCATTCCAGAATTGGATAGGCAGTTTCGAGTCAGCCAGCATAGTCCGTGCAGTCTCTATCAAGCTTCTATTTTTCCTCTCAGCAACACCATTCATCTGAGGCGTGTAGGCTGAAGTGAATTGATGAACAATTCCCTTTTCCTTGCAGTATGCCTCCATCCATTGATTCTTGAATTCTGTCCCGTTGTCTGAGCGTACTTGTCTAACCTTTAGCTTGTAGAGAGATTCCAGAGTGGTGACTAATTCCTTGAATGACTCAAATGTTTCTGATTTGGATTTCAGAAACATTACCCAAGTGAACCTTGAGTAGTCATCAGTGACCACAAAACAGTACAAATCGCCTGCAATGCTCCTTGTACTGACTGGACCAAACAGATCCATGTGAAGAAGTTCAAGAGGAAGTTCTATTGAATGAACTTTCTTTTCCTTATGAGACTTCTTTGTCTGTTTGCCTTTCTTGCAAGCTACACAAAAGTCAGGAAGTTGGAAGTTCTTGACATTTACTCCTCTCACTAAATCCTTCTGAATCAAGTGATTCATCTTCCTTTGACTAATGTGTCCCATTCTCCTATGCCAGGAGATTGAGTCCTTCTCAGTAGCTTTAGATAGAAAGCACTGAACCTCATGATCCGTTGGAGCAGCTGTTGACAGATCCAAGACATAAAGGTCCTTATATCTTGAAGCAGTCATCAGAACTTGGTCCTCTGGGATCATGTAGTCTTTCTTCAGCACGTAACACTTCTTGTTGTCGAAGATGACTTTAAATCCTTTATCGCAGATTTGGGAAACAGAAAGTAAGTTATTCTGAAGTTGTTGAACGTAGTTCACCTTATCAAACTTAACTTTCTGATTTCCCACTTCTCCCTGTGCTGTGATGTATCCTCCCTTGTTTCCTGCAAAGGAAACATGCCCTCCTTTTATTTGTTTGACGTTTGATAAAAGGGCTCTATTTCCTGTCATGTGCCTGGATGCTCCGCTGTCTATAATCCACGTGTTAGTCTCAGCGCTGTATCGAACACCCTGCACATATCAAGTAAATGTATTAGTTTAGGTTAGGAACCCAAGCCTTTACTGTCTTGGGTTTCCCAGAGGCATCACACATCATAAACTCTACCCATTGACCCTTAGAGGGTGAGGGTAGCTCAGATTCCTTCTTGTCATCAGTATCAGACACACAGGATGACTTCTCTTTCCATAAGCCAGATTTGTGCAATGCCTGTTTATGATAAACAGTCGTCTGGCTTACAGGTTGGACTTTAGGTTCACTAGATCTTCTAGGTGGAGTTAGAGAACTCCTCTTAGAAGACCTAGGTCTAGAGTCCTGAAGATCAATCTTCTTCCTAGGTGTCTGATAGAAAGGACAATAGGAAGCAATGTGTCCACATTCTCCACAGTTGTAGCATAATCTGCTATCAACTTTATGAGTAGACTTTCTTTGTGGAGAAATGCGTGACACTTTAGGACATCAATCACTTTAGGTTTTGACTCTTGCATGTTTGATGTTTTCTCTGGTTTAACAAATTTAACTATTTTAACCTGTTTAACTTGTTCCACTTTTTGGTTAACTGGTTTTTGACTTGTAGCATGTGAAAAATTAACGTTTGAAGTCTTTTTAGTTTCTGATTTGACTCTGTTTGACCCTGACTTTAAGTTAACTTTTTCAAATTCATTTTCCAGATTAACACAAGGCAATTTACCCTTTGCCTTTGAAGTGGCCTCCTTTTGTTTCTGTCCAGATTCAGTAGATGAACATGATGTGTCTGGATCAGTAACAAGAGGAGTGGTCACCACATGATCCTTGATGGGTTGTTGTTTACTGGTTTAGACTTGGTGTTCATCAAGGTCTCAGGTGGTGGTGGAACCACTTTGTAGCCTAATCCCTCCCCATTATTCCTTTCTCTCACTAAGTGTTGAACTATGTGTGAAGAACTAGTCCAACTATGCAGTTTCTGTTTTAGGAATTAACTTCTACTTCTAGAACTGCCTTTTGCTTCTTAGTGTCCTCTAGGGAGTTTAGATAGTACCTAATGTCATTTGCTTGGTTAAAGGCAACTACTTCGGTTTCCCTAAGCTGTTTTGTCAATAGGTCTATCTTTTCTTTATAACTATGCTCATTTTGTTTTAATACTCTATTGGCCTCAGTGCATAGTTGTAAATCTTTTACTAAGTTATCATTGTGATCTAATAACCTAGCAAATTTTTCATCAATGCTATTCCTAAACATATCACAGTTAGAACAAGCATGATTATTAAACATTTGGTCAGTTGTACTTACCTGTGTTGTTTCAGAAGAGTTAGCCATCAACGCAGCATCAGACGTCTCTGGTTCTGGTGATTCTGACTTTTCTGTTTCTGACGTGGAAGTCTCCTCCTTTGGCTTGTAACTGACCTCAGCTGCAGTTGTTTCTTCACTGTGTGACATCGCTATTTCAACTGCTAGATCACCTTCACTCGCAGAATCATCATCAATATCTTCAACACTGGCAATGTTAGATTCTGGTGAGACAAATCTAAAACTCCAATCCTGTCCTTCATCATCATGAGCAGTCAAGGCTTTTGGGTCCTTGTTTGATGAAGTAGAAGTGGAAGCTTGTTTGTCTTGGCGAGTAAAGGATGAGAACGGGTTCCCATTACCCGTCTTCTTTGGCTTGACACATTCCCTCTTGAAGTGCCCTTTCTCTCCACAGTTGAAGCAGGTCACTTTGCTCTTGTCAAAGCCAAATGTGGTGTCCTTAGTAGCTATCAAATTCTGTCCTGTCTTCTTAACAAACTTCTTTGCCCTTCGGACAGCGCTAGCTAGGGCCCACATTATATCCATTCTTTCAAGCTCCATTTCATCTACCTGCTCATAGTCTTCATCTGCTAGATGGCAGTTTCCAATCTTCCCAGCCACAAGTCCATCTTTGAGCTCTATACTTCATCCTAAGAGCTTCTTCACGCAACTTGAGAATGAAGTCATTTATATCCAACTTTATAAGCATTTCATTCTGTCTAAGGTTCGACACGAATGAAGCCCACTTATCAGGCAATCCGTCTGCGAAGTTGCTTACTTTCTCTTCCATAGTCGTTTCCACTCCATGTGTATGCAACTCGCTCATCAAGTGGTAGAATCTATCTAAGACTTCATCTAAACTCTCGTTACCAATCGATGAGAAGTTATCGAATTCCTTCTTTAACTCCTTTGCCTTGATTGCCTTCAATGATGCATTCCCATCATATCTCTTCTCTAGCTCATCCCACAGTTTCTTGGACTGCTTGTTCTCTGAGTACTGGTGGAATATGTCTTTGGGGATTGACTGAGTGATCAATGCATAAACCCTTTTCTCTGCATTGTACTTTACTTTCTGTGCGTCTGTCATCCCACTTAACGTTAATTTTACTCCATCTGCTCCCACCGGTGTACTATAACCAACCTCTATAGCTTCCCACAGATTAGGATCTACTCCATTGAGGTAGATCTCAAAACGTTGTTTCCAGTGGGGAAACTCATCTAAAGTCAAGAGCTTTGGTGGTTTATTGTGATTACCCACCTCACTCTCAAGCAACAGCAGGTTCTGAATCCTTGAGTCCTTCCCAGCAGTAAAGGCTGACATCTGATCTTCCATGGCTAATAAACTTAGTATCTAATCAAATAAACTTTAACTGATGCGACTGAAAGATGCGAATGGTCTTATCGTGCGTATGAACTCTGCGAATGGTTCAACCGTGCGACTGAACAGGGCGAATGGTTTAGTCGTACGAATGAATCTGGTGCGTATGAGCTATGCAAACGAACGGTTCAGTCGGCCGAATGAGGGTGCTACTAGGTCCAGTCGTGCGAATGAGCAATGCGAATGGAGTCCAGTCGTGCGAATGGGTCACTCGTGCGACTGAAGCTGCTGTTTTGCGAAAATTTCTAGGTTTGACGGGTTTCAGCCGTAAAAATTCGAAATTTCGCAAGTCCAAATCGCCTAAGTCCGTAGAAACTGAACTTCGATGAGCAGGGAACGTCCAAGATCACTTTTGATGCCAAAGATTGCGTTTTTCGTGCAAAAACACAAACTTTTATGCAATCTTGATTGAATCAACACGAAATCAAAAGCCAAAGCTCTGATACCACTTGTTAGGACCTGGTATTTGAACGAAATACCGAGTGATTGCGTGTTAAACCAACTCAAATAGTGCGGAATCCTATTTGATTGGCGATCCAATCAGTGAGAACACACGATGAATCAATCAAGAATTGAAATCAACGTCAGAAATCGATTAGGAACCGATCTGATGTGTTCTGTGAACTTGGAGAACGATTTGGGAGGCTTCTGGACGGCTAGGGTACGTCTGGAATCGTAATGGGATCAATGCTTACGTTTTCCCACGAATTGGGTCTATTTATAGGTTAGTATTGTTCAGTCATGCGACTGGGCCATAAGTATGGTTCAATCGTGCGATTGAACCATGCGGTTGATTCATCCGCACAACTGAGTGTTCAGTCGTGCGATTGAGTCAATCTTATGTGTCAATCATACGACTGATCCAGTCTCCTATTTTAGTCGTGCGATTGAGTCAATCGTATGAAGTTATTCATGCGTGTGGTCCATTCGCATGGGCCATCCGCATGAGAATTTCATTAAGTTAAGTTTGAATGTTTTAATTAATATAACATAATGTACAATCATTCAAACATTCATAAACCCAATCAATTCAATCACAACTTATTAATGAAATATTAAACATCACAAGTAACAACTAACTCATATCATTTCATTAATGAATACAATTACATCATAATCAGACAGACAAGATTTATTACATTACAGCTCATGATCTAGGGACATACATGCATCAACAATTGATGCACCGATCACGCTTAAGTATGGTACTTCTGGACCAAGTACTTCTTCGCACTCCGCATGGAATCGGTAAATGTGTATATATAGTGATCGGACAATCATAGGTTTGCTTAGTAGATTAACTAAGTTACACAAAGCACATTAGCTTTATCAATCAAAGTTGTACCTCAAATTAATAAGTAAGTCGATTTGTACCACATACAACTAACTTGCTTATTTAACACCATGTAAATATCAAGCAGTTAAATTTTGAGGTACTAATTTTAATGCTTCAAGCAATCTTAATACTTAATGAATTTTTATGTAGATGTCACTTTCAAGTGTCCTTTATAAGTTTATAGTGATCACATCTAGATTTCATCTTATGTCACTATTAGATTATGAGGCCGGTGATTATGATAGCACAACCATATCCACTTAAGGGGACTATTTTTGTAACTAATTTCCGGGATTAGGAAAAACCTTTGTATTATAATTCATGTCTTATATCACACAATCTCGTTTATTTACATTTCTTTTTATATCAAAGATACCCATTTATAACATGTTGGTTTGATATCTATGGGTGTTCGAATTACTGGTCCGAAAACATTTTTCTTGTCAAGCAAATTTACTTTAGCCTTTTAGACATCTTGCTATGTCATCAAGTCATTTGTGTATATCCTCTTACAGAGTTTGATATAAGTAATTTTTCTTATCGATTACATTTATTTCTATATCATTTTCATATAAGTAAGCATTTCTATAAGTCTGATGCAGCCATAACATCTAAAGTCTCTCTGCATGCATGCACTGAAGAACAGAAGTAGAAATGCTTAAGAAGGTTTACACATCTAAGTGTAAAATCTTCCAAAGCCAAGGCCAACATTTTCTGAAGCCAAAAGTGAAGTCTTCCGAAGCTTCAAAGACAATGTCTTCCGAAGCCAAAGAGTGAAGACAGATTTCTTCCGAAGACTTTTATGAACATGCTTTTATCTGATGTACTTTACCATAAAGCTGGACCACCTTTCCGCTGCAACTTTGTTCAGTCACTACTTACACGAGTTGGTGAAAAGGTCCATGCTTTTGGTAAATGTACATTAAGGTCTTGAGTCTGAGCTTTTTACTTTATGTACTTTTATCCTTTTTGTAATATATTAGGATGTGAGCTATGGCATGTCATAGTCACTAGTCAAAAGACAAACTGCCTTTTGACTCTACGTTTGATTTTATAGTTGTCTAGTCTTATGTATCCAGCTGGCCTTCAAAGTATGGCCGACTGTAGGATGTAGTATAAAGTATCTCAAGTACTTGTAACTTTCCATCTATGCTTTGTAACCTTTGTAAAAGAACTTGAGAAGTAATATACATCATTTCTGAAAACCATACACTTGTGTTGTTTGCTATCTTGTTTTGTCTCGCATATTTACTTGTGTTCTTAGCATCTTTCATATAAGTTACCAGTTCCCTTTGATCTGTTAAGTGTTCTAAAGAACTCTTCTCATTGTTTTGTTGTGTTGTAAGTGCATACCTTTAAACGGTCCTACATTTGGTATCAGAACATTCCAGGCTCTTGATAAAGATCTCATCATCTTAAGATCCCTCACACACATAAAATACTTAACAACTCAAATGGCAGCTATTACTAAAGCTGATATGAAAACTGGAACTATGACAAAGTCTCCACTGATCACTCCTGAGGACTTTGATACTTGGTGTAAAAGAATAGAAGGCTTTATCAAGTCTCAAGACTCCAAGATGTGGGACTCTGTTGTTCAAGGACCTTACATACCAAGCACCACTGCAGCTACTGGTGGTGGTATGATTCCAAAGACTGTGGCTGATTATTCTGAAGAAGACAGGAAAAGAATAGAGATTGATCAGAAAGCTATGATAGCCCTTCAAACTGCTCTTCCAAACTCCATCTACAGAGGTTTCAAGAAGTGCAAAACTGCCAAGCAATTATGGGAACCACTAAAGCTTATGTATGAGGGGTCCAATGAAGCAATGGAGAATAAGAAGGATCTCCTGAAGCAGCAGTTTGAAAAATTCACCTTCAAGGTAGGTGAAACCATGACTTAACAATACTTCAGGTATATTGAGATTGTGGATATTCTAATGGATGTTGGAGTAACTCTTGAGAACAGGGACATTGTAAGGAAGTTCATGTCCTCTCTTCCTAGACAATGGACACATTATTGTGTTGTTATCAAGAGGACTTAGAACCTAAACTCTTACTCTTACAGAGTTGTATGGTATTCTCAGTGGATACCAAATGGAGATGAACATGCAAAATTCATCTGATAACTCCAGCAATCAACTGAGTTCAACCCTCCATGTGGTTGAAAGGGAAAGCATTGAACCACAATATCATCTTATATGCTACACTGACAACTCAAAAAAGGTCCTTTCATCACCTTCCCAGAGACTCCAAGAGAAAGCTACACTCAAGGAAGTCCATTCCAAGAGACAAGTTCTTCTCATGCTTTTGTCTCTGCTGACGAGAGCACATGCAACTTTCTATTCACCCTTGAAGACGTGGACTGTGTCCATCCAGATGATCTCGAGTACATGGAGATAGTTCAGCAGATGGCTCTTCTCACTCACAGAGCCATGAAGTTCTACAAGAGGACAGGGAGGAAGTTTCTAAGCAATGCAGCCAGTGGAAAGTTTGGGCTGGATAAAAGCAAAGTAAAGTGTTACAACTGTAACCAGATGGGACACTTTGCAAGAGAGTGTAAGGCACATAGGACAAATGGTGGCCAAACACAGACCAAACTACACTTATAGAGCTCCCTAGAATGAGAAGCCAAAGCAGCAAGCTGCAGTTGCTGTTGAAGAAGGAGGCTTTGTCTGGAGCTTTCAGGTGGAAGATGCTTCTCCAAACCAAGCACTCATGGCAGACCACGATGAAGCCAAGGTATTGAAACATCTTTGTAATCCTGAATGTATTGCTAAAGTAAATAGATACACGTCCTATAACTTAGAAATGAGATCTGATCTTGAGTCCATAAATATCATAAAAGCTGATTTCAAAAGAGCTGAAAATGATTATAAACTAAAGATAAAAGATTTGGAGAAAACCACTTCAACTCTTAAACATGAGCATACCAACTACAGGACTCAGATCAAAGACCTCATAACTAAGTTAACTGAATGCCAGGCTGAGCTTGTGATCAGCAAAGCTAGGACAGAAAAATATGTTCTTGAAGAAGAGACCTTCAAGAACATAATATCCACATCCTTGCATGCAAAAGTTTATTATCAAAATAAGCAGGGACTGGGATCTAGGGAGATAGCTCCTCCACACACAGTCTTGTCTGTAAGATCTCCTAGGTGTGGAACTTGTGAAGATGAGCTTCCCTCATAGATCCTTTGACTGAAGAGGATGAAGAGAAGATGGTGAAGAACGGCTCTGAGAAAAGTGAAGAAGAGCATTCTAAGAAGGGTCACCATCCCTTTGAGGAGAGTAAAGCTGTTGGGATGACCAAGTCCAAGAGAAAGAACTTGATCAGGAAAGCCAAGAGAAAGTCCAAAAAGGCTCAAGAGATCAAAGTCACCTTCAACTCTGCACAGAAACAAGTCTTCATCTCTGCAGGATTTGAAGTGGTTAAGGCTGAGGACACAAACTTGAACTCCAACAACAAGAGTTCTAGTTCATGTCCAAATCATCCCATCATCAAGAAGAAGGCTGATCAGTTGTGCACCACTGCTATACAACCTAAACCATCCAGCTCCAAAGGTAGTTCTATCCCCACAAGAATTGCCATAACATCTGCAAAGATGAAGATGAAAAAGAAAAGTGATCAAGTTCAGCCTTGTTCACAGAAGAAAACTCCTAGAAGGAAGAAAATGGACTGTGTCATGTGTGGGAGTACCTCTCATCCTGCTAAAGATTGTGTTACAATCCAAAAAGTAGTCACCACATGACCAAGAAAGAAACTTCTAAGAGTTTGGAGAAGAAGAAGCAAGCTTTGGAAGGAAAATCTTTTTCCTTCAGAAGCTCCAAAATGAAGAAGAAGACAAGTGGAAACTTGCCTTCGGAAGAAAATTTGGTCTCAGAAGAAAGGAATACTTCCGAAGTATTGAAGCCTGTTGTAGTGAAAGCAAGATCTTCCGAAGGTCCAGTCATCAAAACTTCTAAAGTCAACAAAAGTTTCGAAGTATTGAAGGTCAAGTCTAAGCTTCCAAAGGTGGTGTGGAAGACAAAGAAAGACCAAGTGGCTGAAAGTTCTTCATCAACATCATCAACTGATACTCCTAGCATGACTATAGAGTCAATTACTATTGCATTGTCTTCAACTTCTTTTGATGAGCCCAAGACCAATGAGGCTTGGGTTTCCAAATGTAACTAACCATCTCTTTTGTGCAGGAGCAGCTCAAGACAAACAAAAATGTATGGATCATTGACAGTGTCTGTTCCAGGCACATGACAGGCAATAGGTCACTACTCCAAAAGTTTGAAAGAATTGATAGAGGACTAGTTGCTTTTGGAAGAGATGCAGGAGGTTATGTTACAAGAAGGGGCAGGGTCACAAATGGTAAGCTCAGCATTGAGAAGGTAAACTTTGTCAAAGAGCTTGGGTACAATCTCCTGAGTGTATCTTAATTTTGTGATCAGAGTCATAACATGCACTTTACTTAGCATGAGTGCACTGTTCTCAGGCCCGGGGTGGTCATTCCTCATGAGCATATCCTGCTTAGAGCCCCCAGGAAAGGGAACATGTACAAGATGGATTTGCAAGAAACATCTCCCTCAGGAGAAGTTTCATGCTTTCTATCTAAAGCAAATAGCGATGAGTCTTTCCTCTAGCATAAAAGAATGTGCCATGTAAACTTTAAAAACATGAATAAATTAATTAAGAATGATTTGGTAACTAGAATGCCAAAGAAATAGTTTACAAGTGATGACCACTATGTTGCATGCCTGAATGGGAAGCAACACAAGGTATCTCACAAGCCAAAGGAAAGAAACTCCATCACTACTCCCCTAAACTTATTACATATGGATCTCTTTGGCCCCACCAGTGTAATGAGTCTAGGAAGGACCTCTTATTGTTTGGTGATCACTATTGACTTTACAAGATTCACTTGGGTTTTCTTCCTTAGAACTAAGGATAAGACCCCTGAGATTCTAAAGAGTTTCATCTTAAAGATTGAGAATCAATGTGATCATAAGGTCAAAACGATAAGATGTGATAAAGGAACTGAATTCAAGAACCAAATCCTTGATACATTTTGTGATGGAAAAGGTATTACAAGACAATATAGTGCTCCCAGGACTCCTCAGCAAAATGGTGTTACTGAGAGGAGAAACAAGACACTAACTGAAGCTGCAAAAACTATGTTGTCTGACTCTGAACTGCCCATCACCTTCTGGGCAGAGGCAGTGAACACTGCTAGCTATGTGCAAAACAGAGTGTTTGTAGTTAAGACACATGGTAAGACTCCTTATGACAAATCCTGCTGATACCTCTGGGATGCCTTCAAATTCCAGCTTAAAGGCACAAACTCAGATGAAGGAGCTTCAAATATTGGAGAAAATGGTGGTGGTGAAAATGAATTATAGAAGTATTACCAATCGATGGAAATGAATTATACTTGTAAAATATTAACTCATTCGTAGGTTACCAATCTACGGATAGTCATATTTTACTCCCCCTTAAGTTTCGCACTGTAGCTTCTGCTGATGTTTACAATGCACTGTAGCTTGTGTTGATGCTTAAAATGTACTGTAACTTCTGCTGATACTTAAATTGCCACGATTGAAACTTATTTTATTGTATGGTCCTAGTCAACTGATAGAACCATTTATTGCTATTGAACCTTGTTGGCTTTGTATTCATGCCAATTGTGTACAAGAAGGTTTATATTTTTTAAAAACTTCATGTATCCAAAAGCCAAGTTAGTGCTCAGGTTCCAAATCCTTCATATTAACAATTCATTTGAAAATTTTGTTGTTAACTTATTTTCATGATTCTACTCCCCCTAAATTTTTGATTAATGATGAATGAATGCATTTATCATAAATTTCTAAGAAGAATATCATGAAAGACACATGTCTGTCCAAACAGAAAGAAATTAAACTAAACAAAATTGAAATGAGGACTATGTACAAGCATATATACACATAGAATGGGATCATACTATAACACTAAGCATCTTCCTGATGAATTAATTTGTTGAATGGATACCTGATCATAGTTCTGATTGCAAGTATGTTTGTCCACTTAAATCCATACAAGAGTATTGTATCAACTAGGCATGTTGTTTATCATGTTTTCAAGTTTATTATAGAGTAACTGTTATGGGCTTCATATTCAAATCACTTAGAGTTTGTCCTCCCTTTATGAGTCAAATCATCACTTTTTCACACTTTGAAACTATGTATTTTAAGTTATAAGTTCTATCTTGAAATGCATTTGACATCTCATTAATGCTTTGATGAAAAAGCTCTAGATTTAATATACAGTTGATCATAGAGGATTCTTTTGAGAGCTTAGATATGATCATCATCAGGTCACCAGGTCTTTACTTATGTAAAATAGAGGTGCCTTTAACCAAGGTCTTTGTTTACACAAAACAGAGAGATGATGAGGATCATGATCTTTTCACCAGTTGGTTACTAATGTATACTATGGTGATCATACACCCAGGTCTTTGTTTACACAAAATAGAGGGAGTATGATTTGCAAAGATAGATATTTTAAAGTGTTGGTACATAGTGTGCTTAGATGAGTGATTTGGTCACATCGGAATAAGACTCACTTTCTGTATCCTCAAAATGAAGTTTCCCACAAACAATCACTTTGCATTATGTTTAACATGATCTTATATAGTTTCCACTCAAGATGAACCTACTCACATATCAAGTAACTTGATCAGATTTTAATGATATTTAAGAATTCAGGTAGAAGCAAAGGCGTAGTGTGCTATCATTTCCCAAACATATGTCATGCGGAATTAAAATACACAGAAAGAAAGACAATATTATTATAAGCTTTGGAAGATGCTTCAAAAGTTTCTTCCGAAGGTAAATTGCTTTCGGAAGAAAAATTGTAATAAGACATAAATGTCTTACGAAGTTAATTATAAATCTTCCGAAAATATTTTTTTTATTTTTATTATCTATTTATTATTATTTACACGGACAGACACATGTTTTTCAATGTTTGTTAATAATGATTAATCTAAGTTAATCATTTCCAGAGACTCAATTAGAAAATTAAATCTAACTGAGTCAAAGGCTTTAGTGAATAAATCAGCAAGCTGATTTGTTGTATCCACTTTGACTAACTTGATCAAACCTTTTTCTAAGCAATCTCTCAGAAAATGATATCTTATTTCAATATGCTTTGTTTTACTATGTTGCACTGGATTAGCAGTGATAAATATGGCAGCTGAATTGTCAATGTAAATTGGAGTGTGAAGGAAATTGTAACCATAATCAAGCAATTGGTTTTGCAACCAAAGGACTTGAGAGCAACCAGCTGAAGCAGCTATGTACTCAGCCTCAACTGTGGATACATATACATTTGTTTTGTTCTTGCACTGCCATGAAACTAGTCTTGGTCCTATGAATTGACATCCACCAGTTGTGGATTTTTTGTTGTTGTTGCATCCTCCAAAGTCACTATCTGAATATGAGTAGAGAGTGAAATCACCATTCTTTGGATACTAAAGTCCAAGTGCTGTTTTTCCTTTGAGATATCTGAAAATTTTCTTCACAGCATTCAGATGAGACTCTTTTGGATCTGATTGGTACCTAGCACAAACACACACAGCAAACATAATGTCAGGTCTACTGGCAGTTAAATACATAAATGATCTTATCATTGATCTATATAATCTTTGATCAATAGTTTTTCCTGTAGGATCAGGTACAATCTTTTCAATGGTTGAGGCTGGTGTTTTGCATGAAGATGTATCAGCAAGGTTGTACTTTTTCAATATTTGTTGTATGTATTTCTATTGATTAATGAAAATGCCATGTTTCTTCTAATGAACTTGTAGACCAAGAAAGAAAGTTAATTCTCCCATTGAACTCATCTGAAATTCGGATTTTATCAATTCTTCAAAGCTTACACACAATCTCTTTTTAGTTGATCCAAATATAATGTCATCAACATAAATTTGAAAAACTAAGAGATCTTAATGTTGTTGTTTCAGAAAGAGAGTCTGATAAATGGTTCCTCGTTTGTATCCATGCTTGAGCAAGAAAGATGATAATGTTTCATACCACTTTCTTGGTGCTTGATGAAGACCATACAAAGCTTTATTAAGCTTGTACACCCTGTGTGGGTAGTGAGGATCTTCAAATCCAGGAGGTTGTGATACATATACTTCTTCATCAATTTTCCTATATAAAAAGCACACTTGACATCCATTTGATGGTCAGTAAACTTCTTATATGATGCATATGCTAGGAATACTCCTATGGCTTCAATTCTTGCAACTGGTGCAAAAACTTCATCATAGTCTATTCCTTCTTCTTGTGTGTAACCTTGGGCAATCAACCTTGCTTTGTTTCTCACAATTATACCTCTGTCATCTAGTTTATTTTTGAAGAGCCATCTTGTTCCAATTGGATGTTGGCCTTCAGGTAAATTAACTAGATTCCAGACTTTCTACTTTCTGAATTGTTGAAGCTCTTCTTGCATCACTTCAATCCAGCTATTGTTCTTTAGAGCAACTGTGATGTTTGGAGGAACCACTTGTGAAAGAAAACAAGTGAAAAGACAGATGTTAGCAGTTCCACTTTGGCTTCTTGTAGTTCTTTTGTTTGGATCACCAATAATGTTGTTGACTGGATGAGTCTTATGAATTCTTGTTGTTGGAGTTGTCTCAACTGATGATTCCAAGTTATCATATTCATTAATGTAGATGGATCCAATAAAGTTGATGAATTTAGGAAGTAGTCAAAGTGTTCCTCCTGTTCATCATTGGGTATTGAGTGTTCTTCCTGAGTTTGAACATCAGGAGCATCATTAATGTCTTCTGTAGGAATTTCTCTAGAAGCATTTTGTTCTTCAGTAGGAGTTACAGGAACTTCTACGGATGGTATATGAGGACTTGATGAATCATTTCCAATGTTTGTTGTACCTTCTTGAGAGTATGGAGCAGCTGCTGAGACATTATTCATATCTTCAGATACCCAATGTGCATCTACGGATTCAGAGTCAGCAGCTGCTGATGAAGTGTTTCCATCTGAGGATGTGCATTCAGTTTGTTGGACTTGTGCATCACCATTATTATTATTTGTTGTTACTTGTTCCACAATACTTGATGTCTGTATCGTTGGAGGATCAGCAGATAATGACACTTCATTCATATTTGGGGGAACAAATGGATAACATGTATCATCAGATCCTGCATTATTCAAATAACCAGAGTTAAATGAGTCTGTTACTGCATCTATATCAAACAACCATGATGATCCTTTAACTAATTTAGGAAATAAGGATTCATCAAATGATACATTAGGAGTTTCTTCCACAATGTTATGTTGTGAAATGTAGATCCTATAAGATTTAGAAGTTGAAGAATATCCAACAAAGAAACCATCATAGGCTTTTTCTGAAAATTTTCCTAATTGTTCTTTTGTGTTTAAAACAAGTACATGACACCCAAAAGCTCTAAGACATCCTATGTAAGGTTTTCTTTTAAATAAAAGTTCATAAGGTGTTTTATTGTGTTCTTTGACAATCAATGTCCTATTTTTGAACATTGCATGTTGTATTCACTGCCTCAGCCCAAAAGGTGATTGGCAATTATGAATCAGCTAGATTGTTCTTGCTACTTCAATAAGTGTTCTGTTTCTTCTTTCAGCAACTCCATTCTGTTGTGGAGTTCTCGGTGCACTGAATTTCCTTGCAATACCTTTATTCCTGCAAAAGGAATCGAAGTCAGTATTAACAAATTCAGTCCCATTGTCACTCCAGAAAATTTTAACTTTTAAATCAAGTTGATTCTCAATCTTGATGACAAAGTCCATTAATGTTTCTGATGTTTCACTCTTTTGTTTTAAGAAGAAGACCAATATGAATCTAGTGAAATCATCAACTATCACCAAACAATATTGCCTCTTTCCAATGCTCTTCACATTGGTTGGACCAAACAGATCCATGTGAAGCAATTTGAGTGCTGTAGTGTTTGTATTGATTATTTTGGATTTATGAGACACTCTATGTTGTTTTCGTTTATAACAAGAAGGACAATGGTTTGAACAATAAAACTCTTTGTTTGGCAATCCAGTGATTATTTTTCACCAATTTGTTCATGTTCTTCATGTTAGAATGAACAAGCCTTCTATGCCACAATTGAGATTCATCTTCTGATGACTTAGATAGCAGGCATGTTTCATGTCTTGTGAGTTAAGTGTTGTTGGAGCTGTACAAGATAGTCTATATTATCAACACAGTTAAAGTCAACAAAAGTCAACGTCACGGTCAAAGTCAACAAAAGTCAAACCCGACACGTTCGAGATGAAGAACCGAGACGAGACGTTTAAGATTTAGATGACTAGGAGTTTTATTGTAATAAATATATTTTGTGTAAACAAAATATATTTTATCTTGTTTTTAGTCATTTTTATGTTTCCATTAATTAGTCTAAGTCTAGGGGGTTAAATGTAATTAGTGAATATTATATTCACTATAAATAGCCTAAATGTTATTAGGATTAGACTAATGGTTGTATGACCAATTGATTGAGGGATTTACTTGTAAACAATATTATTAGCAATCAATAGAGATCAAAGGGTTTTCATTGTGTTCATCATTATTTGATCTATAATCTTCATGATTTGATTCAAGTTTGATTATCTTGGATTTAAAATTTGGTATCAGGACCTTATTGGATCAAATGCATTGAAGAATTGAAGAAATTGTTGCTGATTTTTGAAGATGTTCATCAATTTTTAGAGAGAGAAACTGGGTTTCTAGAGAGAGAAACTGGGTTTCTAGAGAGAGAAAGTAGATCTGAGTTTAAATTTCTACAAATTGAACAACAACAACATCAGATCTATCACTATAATCAACATATATTGAATCTACATCATCGTTTGTACAAGAAAAATCAACGAAAAACTTCAGATCTGAAAGTTTCTCTCACAAACACTAGTGTGTGTGTTCTTGGTGTTCTTGGAGCTTCAACATCTTCATCCAGCAAAACTAGCATCATTCTGAACGAAAGTTCAAAGTTTCCGGCGAAATTACAGCCGAAACTAGCAGTTTCGCTCGTTTTCCAGCGAAATTGTACTTTTCCGGCGAAACTGTAATTCCGGGAAAACTGTCAAATTTTCCAGCGAAACTAGATATTCCGGCGAAACTATCACGTGCGAAATTAAAAAATTTTCAGCAAAATTATAAAAAAAAAGAATCTGCGAAATTAGTACCATTAACTACTATCATCACAACCTCGACCATCGCTATTATCCCCAACCACCATCACTACCGCCGATGCCAAGATCCAGATCCACAACCGATACCGACTCGACAACCATCACTATCCTTGACTACAACCACCACTACCGTGATACTTTCCATCTCTTTGCCCTCTGAAAAAAGATTCACCTTTGCTTGGAGGTGGGCCAGCGTTCACCCTCAGTTGCCTCCTACCGAGTAGCCGCCTCAACTTCTTTGACGGATGACATAGTCACAAAGCCGAAACCCCTGCTTCTACCACTACCTTTGTCATAAACAACCTCACATCACGGCAGTTGACCACCCGAATACTTGAAAAACGCGGCGGCCAAACCCTAGCCGCCGCCAACTTCATCGGAGGATATCTTTTCAACCACTACGAATCTCAGCAAATCTAGACCACCACTGGAACCAGCGTGATGAGTGGATGAAGATGATGTATAGTTAGCGTCATGTCTCACCGGAATAGGTCGCCGGAACCCTAGCCGCCGCTACCTTCTCTCTTCGATATCTTCTTCGTTATTGATTTTCAGAGCAAACCGAGGTCACCATTGGATTCAGGAGGTTGAATTTAGTGGGGTAGGGGTTCAACCGACATATCTCACCGGATTTTTTTCCGGCCACCGTGGTTCGCCGGAAAGGCGGCCGGAACCCTAAAGGGTTTTCATCCGCATATCTCTCTCTCTCTATTCTCTTATGTGTGTGTTTTGTGTGGTGAAAAGAGTGGGTTAGGGTTTGTGTTGAATAGTTGGGTATTTGGGTATGGTTATTGGGCTGGGTTTTTAAAAAAAATGATGTGTGGGCTCATTAAAATTTTTTAAAGAAAAGATTGGGCTTTTCAATTGTATTGGGTTTGGATCAACAAATTGGGTTAAATTTGGATGAGTAAATTTAGGCTGAATTCATTAAAGAAAATTAAAGTAATTGGGCTCATGTTATTGTGTGGACTCATTAAAAACAATAAAAAATATAATAAAGTTGGGCTCATACAAAATCAAAGAAATAATAAATTTTTTTTAACGCGATAAAGAAATATTCAACGATTGCATAGAGTGACATTTAAAAAAATATTTTTTAATAAAATGTCATCTTCAGAAGATTTTAAATTTCATCTTGGGAAAAATATCGCATAGAGTGACATAGAGTGACATTTTTTTTCTCGGGGGAGAATTATTCTACAATTTTGGGAAAAATATTTTTGTGGCGTTTAATTGTTAAAAAATTTTAATAAAATGTCATCTTCAGAAGATTTTAAATCAGATAATCTCACAACGGCAAAAAGCCGGTTTGATTCTTTTGCAGGTACAAAGAAAGAAAAATTGTCAGATTTAATTGATCGATTTTTAAAAGTGGCAAATAATTTAAAGAATCATGTTCCTGATCTCAGTAATCATGAACAAATTCAAAAGCTTCTTGACTCGCTTCTGTCTGCATGGAATCATCAAGTTAAAATGCTGAAGCAAGAAAGAGGTTATGTCGACAAAAAAATTATGGATATGATCAACAGACTAAAATCTCTCGAGCTGGATATCCAAAGAAAAGAGTTTCAGCAAGCCATGTTCCCACATCAAACCAACACGCTTAATACTGAACTTGTTTCTTCTGTAACAAGCATACATGATTACAAAGCCGAGCTGATTGAAAAGATGAAGTTATTGAAAACTGATTCGGATTTAAATTTTGAATTCAGAGAAACTGTTGAAGAGAACTGTGAAGCTTTGAGAGTCGACAATGACAATAAACCGGAGTCTGTGAGAACCGATGATGATAATGCTGGAAAAGCTGATAAAAGAGAGAAAAAATCTGAGGGTGATGAGATGCTAAAGGACAAAGAAGAGGAACAACAAGAAATCATAAGGGTTTGCAACTGTGAAAAGAGCTTAGCTGCAGAACGAACTATCATGTGTCTTCCTTATGAGAGTGTTCAGGATATGTGTTCTTCGTCTTGCAGAATCCGGTTATTTGGGATTTATAAGGCAAACAGATTGTTATTGGAAAATGAAAAAGAATTAAAAATAATCAATCAGGAATTAAAGAAAAATGAAATTCCTTTTTCAAAGAAACTTAATGAAGCATTGGCTGAAAATGATCTTTTAAGAAGAACAATTTTGGAGCGTAACGTTGAAATTAATATTTTGAGAGAAAAGGCTGTTTTAGCTAAATTTGAAACGACAAAGCTTCAGACGAAGCATGATAAATGGACCCTTTCACACATGAAAAAGGATGAGCTTATTGCTAAACTATAAGGGGCGCGTGTAAAACATGGGATTGGATATAAATCTGACGGTGAAACTGTATTTAATTCAGTTCCACCCCCTTCTACTTTATGTTATTCACCAATCCCCAAACCTCATCCTAAAAATGATCATGACCTACGATGTGATGAAGCAAGTCAAAGAGTTTCAAGATGAGGCATTGAAAGAAGTTCATCTTAACTCTGAAAGGATGAGAGGTCTGGTCGCGGAGTTGGGTGAAAACACACTTGGTGTTAGAACCCGATTTGGACGAATGTGGATTCCTCGCTTTTGGGATCTAGGGGTGAAGATTATGGATGAAGCTCACAAGACTCGATACTATATTCGTCTCGGTGCTACAAAGATGTACCAAGACATGAAGAAAGATTATTGGTGGCCGGGTATGAAGCGTGATGTGGTGGAGTATGTGAGTAAGTGCCTCACTCGTCTACATGTGAAGGCCGAGCATCAGAAGCCGTATGGGAAGATCCAACCTTTGGATATACCAGAATGGAAGTGGGAGCACTTCACCATGGATTTCATTACAAAGCTGTCGCGTACCCCGAAAGGATATGATGCTATATGGGTGATTGTTGACCGTTTGATGAAGAGTGCTCACTTCCTACCGATCCGCGAGACATATTCATCTGAGAGGTTGGCTGATCTGTTCATCAAGGAGATTGTAACTTGTCATTGTGTGCCGGTGTCTATTGTGTCTGATCGTGACACCCGGTTTACATCTAAATTTTGGAAGAAATTCCACGACGCTATGGGGACGAGGTTACATATTAGCACGGCTTATCATCAAACATTGGAGGACATGCTTCGGGCATGTGTTATCGATTTTAGAGGAAGTTGGGATGACCACTTACCGTTAGCTGAGTTCTCATACAACAATAGTTATCATGCCAACATTAGTATGCCCTCTTATGAGATGGTATACGGTAGGAGATGCAGAACACCCGTTTGTTGGGGTGATATTGGTCAGAAGGAGTTAGGGAGCGTCAAGGTAATCGAGGAGAGCCTCTGAGAAGCTTGAAAGAATCAAAGCCTTCATGAAGGCAGCCAAGGATAGACAGAAGTCGTATGCTAATAAACGGCGCAGACCGATTGAGTTCCAGGTGGGTGACCGGGTTATGTTGAAGGTCTCACCTTGGAAGGGTATCACTCGTTTCCGAAAGCGGGGCAAGTTGAGCCCAAGAGACATAGGCCCTTTTCGAATCATTTCTCGAGTAGGAGAGGTGGCCTATAGATTGGAGTTACCAGATGAGCTAAGTGGAATTCACCCGACATTCCATGTATCTCATCTAAGGAAGTGCTTGGTAGATGAAGATATGATTGTTCCACTGGAAGATATCGAAGTAGGCGAACAGATCAATTATGTGGAGCATCCAGTGGCAATCATCAATTGAAAAACTAAAGAGGCTGAGGAATAAAACGGTTCCTCTTGTGCATGTACAGTGGAAGCACAAGAAAGGATCCGAGTCAACGTGGGAGACTGAAGAAGAGATGATCCAGCATTACCCCCGTTTGTTCGAGGAATAACATGTTTTGGGGACAAAACCTATTTAAAGGGGGTGGACTTGTAACACCCGGTTATTTATTTTGAAACCGATGAATAAAGAAAAAGAGATAAAGTCCAAAGTCGGGGGACCAAACCCGCCAACGGAGAAGGTTGGCTGAGTGGGAGTATAAAAGGGGGAAGGCATCCAACACCTCCCCCACACTCATAATTTTCACATTAGAGAGAGAGAGAAGAGAAAGAAAAAGTGGTCTCGAGCTTGGTTCGTGTGGATTCGAGCGTGAAAATTGAAGTGTAGCGTGTTGATTCGAAGCTCTTATCGTTGTGGTCGTTTGTGTGAGTTCTAGGACCAAACCCACCAACGGGAGAAGGTTGGATGAGTGGGAGTATAAAAGGGGAAAGGCATCCAACACCTCCCCCACACTCATAATTTTCGGAATAGAGAGAGAGAAGAGGAAGAAAAAGTGGTCTCGAGCTTGGTTCGTGTGGATTTGAGCGTGAAAATCGAAGTGTAGCGTGTTGATTCGAAGCTCTTCTTGTTGTGGTTGTTTGTGTGAGTTCTAGGACCCCTCTTTTACATGTTTTCAAACGATTTTGGGGCTGGAACACATAAAAACCCGTTTTTGAAATGTGTGTGTTTGACCCGTGTGTATGTGTTTGTGTAAGATGCGAGTGGGGTTGGTGTTCGGGCTTGAGTGTGCTTGTATGATGTTGTGGTAGGTGTTTCTAAGGTTTAGGATGGTTGATTCGGGCTTAAATCGAGTTTGGGAGAGCTTGGAGGCCGAAAATGGCAGTTTGCGTTCGGGATGAACTACATTCTGCAACAGCTAGGGCTAGGCAACCGACTGGAATGCGATTGGAGGCCATACGGCCGATTGGCGTGCGACTGAGGTCCATGTGCAAGATTGCCATGCGACTGAGGTCCATACGCATGAAAGTCATACGACTGAAGTTCATGCGCTTGGAAGGTATGTGATTGAAGGTTATGCGACTGAGGTCCATGCGACTAAGGTTCATATGCGACTGAAGCCCATGCGCCTGAAGTCATGCGAATGAAGGCCATACGCATGAAGGTCATGCGACTGAGGGTCCATACACATATGAATCCATTCGCCCATAGGTCCATTCGCATAGGGTCCATTCGCCTGATGTCCATTCGCCTAAGTGTTCATTCGCATGGAAGGCCATGCGACTGAAGGGTGTCCATACGCCCAAATGGGGCTCGTGCGCCTGAAAGAGCCTAGTTTAACCCTCTGACTTTCGGGGAGTTGTGTAGAGGTAGGCTATGACATGAGAGGTTCCCGGAGGTTCCTGTAAGTTGACTTTTGTGGTCATAGTTAGTGCTTGGGGCATGTTGTCGATGTCGGTGTATTGCTTATGTATGTTGTTATGTCTGTTTATCTTGTGTCTCGTATGATGATGCTGTACGTTTAATATGTTCCTTGTTTTATTTGATTGTATTCCTGTGGCTTTTCTGGAATGTTAATGAATGAACGAAAAGTATTATGTAATGTAAAGTGGAAGATAATGAAAAGAGGAACGAAATGAAAGAATGCATGCATAAATGAACGAAAGTAATGAAAGGCTTGCAAGCAATGTATGGAAGGAACACACCCAATAAAGGGTGTTAGTCCAACGTTGTGTGGGTTAGCGACCCAAGAAGGATGCACATCTGTTAGGACCTGGTATTTGAACGAAATACTGAATGATTAACGTGTAAACCAAACCAAATAGTGCGGAATCCTATTTGATTGACGATCCAATCAGTGAGAACGCACGTAGAATCAATAAAGTATTGAATCAAACGTTAAGAACCGATTAGGAATCGATCTACAACGTTCTATGAACTTGGAGTATGAACTTGGAGGCTTCTGGACGGCTAGGGTACGTCTGGAGTCGAAATAGTATGAATGCTTACGTTTTTCCATGAATTGGGTTGTATTTATAGGTTAGTATTGTTCATTCGTGCGACTGAACCATAAGTATGGTTCAGTCGTGCGATTGTACCATGCGGTTGATTCATCCGCACGACTGAGTGTTCAGTCGTGCGACTGAGTCAATCTTATGTTACAATCATACGACTGATCCAGTCTCCTGGTTCAGTCGTGCGACTGAGTCATTCGTATGAAGTTATTCATGCGTGTGGTCCATTCGCATGGGCCATTCGCATGAGAACTTCATTGTGTTAAGTTTGAATGTTTTAATTAATATAACATTATGTGTATCAATTCAAACAATCACAAACCTATTTAACCAATTCAACATCGACTCATTAATGAAATATTAAACATTATAAATCACAAACAACCAATATCATTTCATTAACATTCCAAACATTACATCAGTATCAGACAAACAAGATCTATTACATTCATATTATGATCTAGGTACATACATGTATCAACAAACTCCCCCTTGGACCTAGATCTCTCTAATGTCAAGTTTTCTACACCACCTCCTCATACTTTTTGTACTTATCCTCTCTTGTGACTCCTGCGTGAATCTCAAACGTAAAACAGAGTCTTATGACGTTCTGGAACTGGAGGGCTTGTACTATATCCTGCGTGTCATAGAACAGTGGCCACTTGTATAGAGTGTAGACATCATTAGCTGACAAGTTGGTAAGCCACATTGGGTCAAATACCCTGATAGTATCCATTTGTCCCTCTTTCTTTAGGACTATGACCGCTTCTCCTGTCCTCCAATCATAGTACCACCACTTAAAGTGTGGAGTGAAGTCCTGTGGCATTTCCCTGAGCGGGATTCTTGACATCGTGCGCGGAGGACTCCACTTCAGCACTATCTTTGGCTTTCCAGTAATGGCATCAACTTCAGACCTTCTGATGTACCTTGTAGGCTGTTGGGGTCTGAAGTTAACCCACCTGGTGTGGTACTCCTTCCTTAGGGCAGCCTCAAACCAGCCTGACATCTTTCTTGGGTCAGCATACAACAGCTTCAGTTTGGCCAGCTGGTTGAGCTCAAACCTGGTAGAGTCTTTAGATCATGTGGAAATCTAAAGTACTCTATGCCCTTCTCCCTCTTAACTGCATAGACGTTTAGGTCCTCAAAATATGCCCACGCTATAATCCTGCCCGACACCTTATGATGTTTCTTTACTCTGTAGAGTTTGGTGTAGGCGTTCTGTTTAGGTGCAGCGCGTTGGGCTCTAACTTCTTCAAAACAAGCAGCCCATTCAGCCTTTCGGATATCAACATCATCATTTGAGGCTTGGGCCGTTCCTTCTGTCTTCTCTGACTCCTGCTCCATCTTATCTAACACCTCAAATGTATCACTGACAAGGGATTCACCCAGATTGGGGACCACATTTCCCTCATTGTCAGCATACTGAGGGTAGTGCTCTGCAGTGACATCTTCTATCTCTATTTCATCAACGTCGTTTAGCTCTTCGTCACTTGTAGAGTCACATGTTGGAGCATCCTTTACAATCTCATCGGGATTTAGCTTGAAGATCTCAGCTAGTTGCTCATTTGATAGATCGTGAATTATTTCCCCTTCTTCAGGGGTATAACTCACCGACCTCCTGACGATCCCTTGCAGATCAAGAATCATAGTTAACTGAGTCTTGACCTGCTGAAGGGGAGCAACATCGAATTCATCCCTTTGATAGTTTGGATCTGTTTGATTTAAACATGCAACACATCAACCATTAGTTAATAATCAAAAGCAGAAATGCATTAATCTTAATATAAACATCGAATACATAAGTTTAAATACATGATTCAAATACAAAAGTAATCAAATACATAGACATCTAATCATTACTTTTGTCTTGGATCACTGGATCATCGCTTGGTGGAGCAGAGGAGGAAGCTCGTTGGTCTTGGTTCTTCTTAGATCTCCTTTCCTGACCTTGAGCAGAGGCAGATGCAGCTGCATCTCCTCCTTCTTCATCATCATCCTCATTCCTCTCCTCTGTCCTCTCTTCCTCAATCCCCTCATCATCCTCAGTCTCATCATCATCGTCCTCATCATCATCCTCATCATCATCATCACCATCATCACCATCTCCCTCTTTAATCTTTAGTGGCTCATCTTTAGATCCCTTAAGCTTTAGCATGATGGTCTTCTTAGCCTCCTCCAACTCCTCAATCTTCTTAGCAGATGTGACACTGTGCTCTTGGAGTTGGGCGATCTCGTGGCTCTGAGCAGCCATTTGTTGGGCCTGCTCCTCTATCAACCGAGCCTGCTCCGAGATCTGCTGAGACTGGCGCAGTAAGATCTGTCAGGTGACGGATCTGCGCTGTCTTCTCCTCATCAGCAGCTAACAAACGCATCACCATCCGGTTCAGCGCTGAAAGCTGTTCCTCTACCCCAATTGGAGGTAGAGGTGATCCGTATATATGTGAGGGATGTGAAGAGGGTCCTGCTTGGTGGCTAGTAGTGGTGGTGGTGGCTGTGGTGAAGATGGGGTTGGGTCTGTGAGATAGTGGAGGTGATGTAGGAGTGAAAGATATGGTGGTGGTTGGCATATGTATAGTGGTGGGAGGTGTGGTGGTGGTAGTGGTAGCTGTGGTGGCTGTGGTGGTGGATGGTGTGGCTGTAGGGTTGGTAGTGGTGGTGGTAGCTGTGGTGGCTGTGGTGGTGACGAAGTGAGTCTTCTCTTCTTCTTCTTCTGGCCGTGGGGCTGAGCCATCCTTTTCTTCCTCGATCCAGTCGAGGTGGATGCTCCCCCTAGAACACGGCTAGATGGCTCAGGAGCATAGTTGGGATCTGCAGCAGTCTCTCCCGAATCCCTGGGGCGTTCACCAACCGCCCGGAGTCCATGCTCTGTGGGAACAACCTTGCTTCCCACAGTCCTCGTCAAAGGCTCCTCATCAGACTCTTCTTCCTCCTCACCAGGTATGAAGTCCTGGTGGAATCCAGCAGACTCAGCTATGTCACCTGTGGGGGCAGATACTGGAGGTATAACGTCTGTAGTTGTGCCCTCGGTGGAATAGGCATGTCATCTCCAGCATCCCCACTGTCATCATCATCTGAATCATGTGTGGGTAGAGCAATCTGCTCCACATCAGAATCACTATCGTCGTGGCGCCACTTTCTCCTAGCTGGCACCACATAGTCCTCCCGGGCCAGATGCCCAAACAATCTCCTGACAGGGGGTTTCACCTGCTTCCCCCTGTATACCTTCATCCTCCCCAAGGTGGTATCATCCATCACCTCAAGGACTACCACATCATCCTTCTCCTTTGGCAGGGAGGGGAGCTTCTGGTCTATGATCATCTGCATAAATCTCGGGTACATACAGAAGCCCTCCTTCCCTTTCCCCTCGATGTTCTCCACCAGGTAGGTGAAGATCATCTTGGAGAAGCTGAACGGGTGGTTCAGCACCAACGCAACATACGCGTTCTGGATCTGGTCGGAAAGCTCATCAAAACCTCCCTTCCTGGAAGCTATACACTTTAGCAGCACGTGCGCAAGATACTTAAACTGGGGACAGAGGTTGCTCTTGTTGAGCACCCCAGCATTGATGTCCCCAGAGTACTTGGCTCTAAGAAAGCATCCTCTGACAGTGAGGGGGTGTAGTCTAGTCGGACAATCAGCATCGTCCCCCAACTGTAACACTATCCTTAGATCCTCCTCTGTGATAGCTATAGCCTCTCCAAAGATGGTACTTCTGATGCAGTGAGGCTCAGAGGATCGATCAACTGTCGCACCTTCCCAGAAGGCCTGCTGAATGGAACGATAAGGAGTGCAGGGAGCAGATATGGCGTGTGCAATCCTCGACCTCTGTAGAAAGGTGATAATGCCCGAGAAATCAGCAGCATTTCTGGATGTCAGATCCAGATGAGCACAGATATTGTGCTTCGTACTCATAGTCCATCGACTCGCCATCTGTTACACAAACAAAGTAAACATTAGTACCATTGGCTAAGAATGTCATGAAACATTTGGACTTGAAGAAAATCTTTCTGTCATGCGAATGAGGTTGTGCGACTGAGATCAGTCGTGCGACTGAACAGTGCGACTGGGATTCAGTCGTGCGAATGACCCCATGCGTACGACTGAGTGTGCGACTGAATTCATGCGTATGTAACCTCATGCGGTTACACCAGTCGTGCGACTGAACTCATACGCATGGTTCAGTCGTGCGGTTAAGCTGTTCGCACCCTTCAGTCGTGCGACTGAAGTTCATCAACCTGTCCATTCGCATGATGTACTGACTGTTCAATTCAAATTCAATTTTTCACCAATTTTGAGTTTTAGACTTCGTGTTCTGGTTCATTAGACTCGCAATCCATTCATATAACACCTAACATCTTTAATTTCATTTGTTTGAGTCGTGTAGTTAGGTTATTTTGTCACTTAAGTCTCGGTTGTTTAACGGGTCTGATTTTCCAGATTCAGTGTCAAATTGAATGTTATTGTAGTGTTTCTTCACCGCATTACCTGTAGAATCGATGTCAATGGTCAGTATGCAAGAAACGTGGGTTTATAGAGATCAAATGAAATTTGGGCAGAGTGACTTTAGTTCGTGCGATTTAGGGTTAATTTGAGAGTGGTGAGTCTCTGCGACCGACTCTCCCTCTATTTATACTAACCCTAAATTCAATCGTGCGACTGGGCTCATACGCACCTTTCAGTCGTGCGAGTGGGCCTCAGTCGTGCGATTGGTTCAGTCGCCCTTCTTCAGTCGTCCGACTGGATCTCAGTCGTGCGACTGACTCATTCGTTCGCTTTTAAGCATCCGACTGGGCCAATCGTATGGGCCATTCGGTTGGATGGTCCATACTCATGGTCCATTCGTACGAATGGCTCCCATTCGTATGATAAGTCCATACGAATGGTCCATTCGTGCGAATGGGTCATACTTATGAAATTTTTCTGCCATTTTGAACATTTAACATTTAAACCCCTTTTTAACTGTTGAAATTAACATTATGAGCATTTGATCATCTCAGACATGATCATTTTAACTTGAAAACTTTTGATCACCTCAGACGTGATCATTTTAAACACTTTGTCACCTCAGACGTGACCCATTTATCTTCTGAAAACACGTGTGGTCATCTCAGACATGACCCTTTTTGGTGATCCTTTACTGACTTTCATGATGTAGTCCAACAAACAAACAAACAAAATGACTAAATAACTAGAAACTAAACTAAATAAAAATTAAACTTGTTTTTGACTTTTTGTGAGAGATAAATCCTAAGATAGAAATCTACTGGATTTGGTTCCGGAATAGGCAGCTTCAATTTAGTTTGACCACACCTGGACCAATTCAATTTTGGAATCATACAGGCAAGTCAAATCATTTGGGACTTGTTATCAAAACCTTTTGATGCTCAATTCTTGGTTTTCATCCAGAGTCGTTAGCAAATTTAGGAAATCATACTGGTACTATTAGATTCCCACATTGATTTGAACTTTCAAGAATTGCAGCCACAATGATTGTCAGTATATTTGTCCTCTTAAATCCATACACAGACTTTTGACACAAACTGGTGATAGTTTTAGGTTTAATTATTTCAACTAACATTTGTGGATCCCACACTTATATGGTAATCAACATTCCTCAGGAGCTTTTGAGCGGTCTACGGGTATTTTTACAAGAAGAGACTATTCTTAGAGCTTTCAAAGAGAAGCCAATCCTCAGGTCAGTGCCATCGCACAGCAGAGAGGCGGCAAACAACAATGAATTCTAGAATATCTAGGTTATGCTTATCCTCAGGTCAGTGCCATCGCACAGCAGAGAGGCACACAACCTATCTTCTTGTTAGAGCAGCTTAATTTTCTTTTGCACAGAATGCACCAACAACATAAGTCATTAGCTTGATAGCATTTGTCTTTCATTTTTTTCGTGCTTTGCTCTATTTATGGTCATCCGCACACATTTGTGGCGTTTACATGCTCATTACCCCTTATTGGAATATTGTTGATTGTGTTAACCAGTGATAAGATGGGAGCCCACAGTCAGTTGAACAACTTAGTTTGATCTTGAGATCACCAGTCAGGTCTAATCATCTATTGTGTTGAATCTACCGACATATCATATGTGGTCTAGCAACCTCTAGGTCTACTTTCGTTGTGTTACCTTAGTAGTTACCAGTTTTTCTATCATCTTTCCTTTTATATTGCTCAGACTACACAGACTTATACTTTGGATTTTGCATCTTTTCTAAATTAAATTTTAAAGTCCCTTTTGATTTGTTCCTGTGTACTATCATTTTCCAAAGGGTTTGAATCGGTATCACAGATACGATCTACCTTATATCAGCTATCCACTCCTTCTCCCTCGTTTTTTTTTTTTTTAATGTTACTGGCTGACCTATTCTCCCCCTAAAATTCTAAAATCATAATGGATTTAATTATTTTAGGATTTTAATAGACAGCTAAATAACATGAGTTTAATTTAAACAGAAAATAAAATAAATAAAGAAAAATGAAAAAGAAAAATTAACTATACTGCATCGGACTACACATGATCATCATCAGGAATAACATCACTTTTCTTTTTAACGCCGTTGACCTCTAACAGATATAGAAAACGTGGTTTATCAAAGGCTTTTGTATAGAGGTCAGCGCGTTGAAAATCAGTATTAATTTTTACCACATCGATTAAGTTCTTTTCAAAACAGTCTCTTATAAAATGGTATTTAATACCGATGTGTTTGGTCTTTGGATGTTGTACCGGATTTTTAGTTACTGCAATTGCAGCAGAGTTATCAACAAAGATAGGAGTAGAAGAAAACTTTAAACCGTAATCCCGCATTTGCTGTTGAATCCAGATGATTTGTGAACAGCAACTTGCAGCAGCAACGTATTCGGCTTCACAGGTTGACAATGCAACCGAGGTCTGCTTCTTACACTGCCAGGTAACTAATCTCCTCCCAAAGAATTGACACCCTGCTGATGTAGACTTGTAGTTCATCTTGCAGCCCCCGTAATCCGAGTCACTATACGCCGTGAGCTCAAAGTCATCATCATGAGGATACCACAACCCAAGTGTGGGTGTACCCTTCAGATAACGAAATATCCTCTTGACCCCGATCAGATGGTTAACCTTAGGCTTAGCCTGATATCTAGAACATAAACATGTAGCATACATGATATCAGGTCTTGAGGCAGTGAGGTACATGAGGGATCCAATCATTCCTCGGTACATTGTGGCATCTACCAGATCTCCATTTTCGTCAGGTGCTATATCATGATTTGTAGCAAGTGGAGTCCCAGCAGCAGAAGCATTCTCCATGTCAAACCGACTGAGAATGTCTCCCACATACTTGGTTTGATGTAGAAATATCCCATTTGGTGTCTGATCCACCTGTAACCCGAGAAAGAATTTCATCTCCCCCATAGCACTCATCTCAAACTCTTTCTTCATAACTGCTTCAAACTCTTTGCATAATTCTTCGTTCTTTGAACCGAAGATTATGTCATCGACATAGATCTGTACTAGCAGTAGGTCTCCATCTTTTTCTTTGATGAACAGCGTGCAGTCAATGACTCCCCTGCGAAAGCCGTGTTTCACAAGATGAGTCGAGAGTTTCTCATACCAGGCCCTTGGAGCTTGATGAAGCCCGTATAAGGCCTTGTCGAGTTTGTAAACTCTGTCCCGATGATAAGGATCTTCAAATCCCTCGGGTTGACTGACATAGACTGTCTCTCTTATTTCCCCATGAAGGAATGCACTCTTCACATCTAATTGATAGACTTTAATCTTCATGTATGATGCATAGGCAAGGAAGATACGGATGGCTTCCATCCTTGCCACGGGTGCAAACACTTCATTGTAGTCAATCCCCTCGACTTGGCGAAATCCCTGAACCACCAGTCGAGCCTTGTTCCTGATAATGACCCCTTGGTCATCCTTCTTGCATTTCAAGACCCATTTGGTGCCAATGACCTTAGCACCTTTAGGTCTATCTACCAGAGTCCATACACCTAACTTCTTGAACTGAAGAAGTTCTTCTTGCATGGCACTCACCCACGCCTCATCATTCAGTGCTTCACTGACATATTTTGGCTCAAACTGCGAGACAAAACACCGATAAGCACCATCATGAATGTATCCCTTTTCCATAACAGAGGCATAATCAGCTGAGTATAGCTGATTTCGGGTTTGTACTCCTGATCTGACATCCCCAATGACATTGTCTAGGGGATGATAGACATTTAGACGTGATCCTGGAGTAGTAGGAACAGCTACCTCAGAGCCAAGATTATGAACATTTGGTTCTGCATCTGAGGTAGATGGAGTTTGAGGTTCCGAAGTCGAAGGAGCATCACTATTAGATGCTTGTGGACTTGCAGGGATTGGAACCTGTTCCTCCTGACTGTTCTGGTCATCTTCTTCAGCTTCATCTTCTGAGGAGGAGTCACTGTCGTCGACTACTCCCCCTGACTGAGTAGATGATTCTCCCTGTGAGCTCGATGATGTTGAATCAAGAGATGGTGTATTCAAGATATCATACATCATTCGAGTAGCTAACTCGTCATCCGAAGGAGAGATAGGGATGTTGAAGGACTTGAAGAATCCATCATAGTCGAAAAAGTAGGCGGGTCCTTTGCCAGTAGGTGGTGTGGTATATCTCTGAACATCAACATTACACCACACTTCTACTAAACCCGTTGAGTTGTTGTAAACTCTCTTGTTCGGTATGTTGTATCCTAGGAAGATTCCTTCATCAGCCTTCTCGCTGAATTTACCTTCTTGAGTCTTCTTCAGAAGTGTGCACGGCGCGCCAAATGGTTCGAGATACTCCAGATTAGGTTTACGTCGTTGTAGTAGCTCGTAACATGTCTTTCCGTGGCGCTTGACTATCAGAACTCGATTCAATGTATAACATGCATTTGCCACTGCCTCATTCCAGAATTGGATAGGCAGTTTCGAGTCTGCCAGCATTGTCCGTGCTGTCTCTATCAAGCTTCTGTTCTTTCTCTCAGCAACACCATTCATCTGAGGCGTGTAGGCAGAAGTGAATTGATGCACAATTCCCTTTTCCTTGCAGTAAGCCTCCATCCACTGATTCTTGAATTCAGTCCCGTTGTCTGAGCGTACTTGTCTCACCTTCAGCTTGTAGAGAGATTCCAGTGTGGTTACTAACTCCTTGAATGACTCAAATGTTTCTGATTTGGACTTCAGAAACATTACCCAAGAGAATCTTGAGTAGTCATCAGTAACCACAAAACAGTACAAGTCGCCTGCAATGCTCTTTGTACTGACTGGACCAAACAGATCCATGTGAAGAAGTTCAAGAGGAAGTTCAATATAGTGAACTTTCTTTTCCTTATGAGACTTCTTCGTCTGTTTGCCTTTCTTGCAAGCTACACAAAAATCAGGAAGTTGGAAATTCTTGACGTTAACTCCTCTCACGAGATCCTTCTGGATCAAGTGATTCATCTTCCTTTGATTAATGTGTCCCATTCTCCTATGCCAGGAGATGGAGTCCTTCTCAGTAGCTTTTGATAGAAAGCACTGAACTTCATGATCAGTTGTAGAAGCCGTTGAGAGATCCAAAACATAAAGGTCTTTATATCTTGAAGCTGTTATCAGAACTTGGTCCTCCGGAATCACGTAGTCTTTCTTTAGGACGTAACACTTCTTGTTGTCGAATATGACTTTAAATCCTTTATCACAGATTTGGGAAACAGAAAGTAAGTTGTTTTGAAGTTGTTGAACGTAGTTCACTTATCAAACTTAACTTTCTGATTTCCAACTTCTCCCTGAGCTGTGATATAGCCTCCCTTGTTTCCAGCAAATGTAACATGCCTTCCTTTGATTTGTTTGACGTTTAGAAAAAAAGGCCCTGCACATACAATGTAAAACATTAGTTTAGGTTAGGAACCCAAGCCTTTACTGGCTTGGGTTTCCCAGAGGCATCACACATCATGAATTCAACCCATTGACCCTTAGAAGGTGAGGGTAGCTCAGGTTCCTTCTTGTCATCATTATCAGACACAGAGGATGACTTTTCTTTCCATAAGCCAGATTTGTGCAAGGCCTGTTTGTGATAAACAGTCGACTGGCTAATGGGTTGAACTTTGGGTTCACTAGTTCTTCTAGGTGGAGTTAAAGAACTCCTCTTAGAAGACCTAGGTTTTGAATCCTGAAGTTCAATCTTCTTCCTAGGTGTCTGATAGTAAGGACAATAGGAAGCAATGTGTCCACACTCTCCACAGTTGTAGCATGACCTGCTATCAACTTTATGATTAAACTTTCTTTGTGGAGATGTGTGTGACACCCTAGTAACATCACTTAGTTTGGGTTTTGACTCTGTTTCTTTTGATGTTTTCTCTGGTTTAACAAAATTAATTGTTTTAACATTTTTAACATCTTTTTCTTTTTGGTTAACTGTTTTTTGACATGAAACTTGTGAAAGATTAACATTAGCAGTCCTTTTAGATTCAGATTTGACTTTGTTTGACCCGGACTTTATATTAATCTTTTCAAATTCTTTTTCCAGATTAACACAAGGCATTTTACCCTTTGCCTTTGAAGTGGCCTCCTTTTGTTTTGTTCCAGATTCAATTGAGAACATGAGGAATCTGGATCACTAACAAGAGGAGTAGACACCACATGATCCTTGATGGGGTTGTTATTTATTGGTCTACTCTTAGTGTTCATCAAGGTCTCAGGTGGTGGTGGAACCACTTTATAACCCAAACCCTCCCCGTTGTTACGTTCTCTCACTAAGTGTTGGACAATGTGTGATGAACTTGTCCAACTGTGCAGTTTTTGCTTTAAAGAGTTTACTTCTACTTCTAAAACTGCCTTTTGCTTCTTAGTGTCTTCTAGGGAGTTAAGATAGTACCTAATGTCATTAGCTTGGTTAAATGCAACTACTTCAGTTTCCCTAAGCTGTTTAGTCAAAAGGTCTATCTTTTCTTTGTAACTATGCTCATTTTGTTTTAAACTCTATTAGCCTCAGTGCACAGTTGCAAATCCTTTACTAAGTTATCATTATGATCTAATAACCTAGCAAATTTCTGATCTATGCTATCTTAAAAAGTATTACAATCAGAACAAGCATGATTTTGAAACACTTGGTCAGTGGTACTTACCTGAGAAGATCCTGAAGAGTTAGCCATCATCGCAGCATCAGATGTCTCTGGTTCTGGTGATTCTGTCTTTGCTGTAGACATCCCTTCTTCAGGCTTGTAGCTGACCTCAGTTGCAGTTGTCTCTTCACTATTTGACATCACTATCTCAACTGCTATATCTCCTTCATTCGCGGAATCATCGTCTAAGTCTTCTACGCTTGCAATAGTGATTTCCCCTAGAGAGACAAACCTAAAGCTCCAGTCCTGTCCTTCATCATCATGGGCAGTTAAGGATTTTGGATCCTTGCTTGATGAAGTAGAACTGCTAGCTTGCTTGTCTTGACGAGTAAAGGACGAGAATGGGTTCCCGTTCCCAGTCTTTTTTGGCTTTACACATTCTCTCTTGAAGTGCCCCTTCTCTCCACAGTTAAAGCAGGTCACTTTGCTCTTGTCAAAGCCAAATGTGGTATCCTTAGTAGCAACCAAGTTCTGTCCGGTCTTTTTCACAAACTTCTTTGCCCTCCGGACAGCACTTGCTAAGGCCCACATAATGTCCATCCTCTCCAGTTCCATTTCATCCACCTGCTCGTAGTCCTCATCTGCCAGATGGCAGTTTCCAATCTTCCCAGCAACAAGTCCATCATAGGAATGAACCACTGCTGCCAAGAGATCCATGTGCTCTCGAGCTACTTCCACAGTCACGTTACCGAGGTTCTCGGTCTTCAGTCTAGTAGTATTTGCTTCAGATCCAATGTAATGGGTAGTAGAAGACCCTGATGTTTCTGATCCTGAAGGAGAACATGTGAAGGACCAGATGGCTAGACACAAATGCAGTCTGAAGAGGTGCTCCAGATGTCTTAGCTTGAGGTGTGGCATTGTACAAGGCTGGATTCTGAGTATATGAGGACTTCTGAGCTCGGTACTTCATCCTAAGTGCTTCTTCTCGCAGCTTTAGAATGAAGTCATTGATATCCAACTTTGCCAGCATCTCATTCTGTCTCAGATTTGACACAAATGAAGCCCACTTTTCTGGCAATCCGTATGCAAAATTTGACACCTTTTCTTCCATGGTAGTAGCAACCCCATGTGTATGCAGTTCACTCATCAGATGGTAGAATCTATCAATAACATCGTCCACACTCTCGTTTCCCATCGATGAGAAGTTGTCAAATTCTTTCTTTAACTCCTTAGCTTTAATTCCTTCATCGAAGCATTCCCGTCATACCTCTTTTCCAGCTCATCCCACAATTTCTTGGCCTGCTTATTTCCGAGTACTGGTGGAAATATCTTTAGGAATAGACTGTGTGATCAATGCATAGACTCTCTTCTCTGCATTATACTTAACTTTCTGAGCATCAGTCATCCCTCCCAAAGTAAGCTTTACCCCATCGGCTCCCACCGGCATACTGTACCCAATCTCGATAGCTTCCCACAAATTTGGATCCACTCCATTGAGGTAGATCTCAAAACGTTGTTTCCAGTGGGGAAACTCATCTAACGTTAAGAGTTTTGGTGGTTTATTATGATTTCCCACCTCACTCTCAAGTAACAGTAGGTTCTGGATTCTTGAGTCCTTCCCGGCTGTAAACGCTGACATCTGATCTTCCATGTCGATTAACTTTAAGTCTACTAAACAAACTGTCAACTGGTGCGACTGGAGTGATGCGAATGGGCTATCCGTGCGTATGAACTATGCGACTGGTTCAATCGTGCGAGTGAACTAAGCGATTGGTTCAGTCGTGCGAATGAAGCTGATGCGTATGAACACTGCGAACGGATGGTTCAGTCGTACGAATGTAGATGCGACTAGGTCCAATCGTGCGTCTGAAGATGCGAATGAAGTCCAGTCGTGCGAATGGCTCACTCGTGCGACTGAAGCTGCTGTTTTGCGAAAATTTCTAGGTTAAACGTGTTTTGGCCGTAAAAATTCGAATTTTCGCCAATCCTAATCGCCTAATGCCGTAGAAACTGAAACTTGATGAGCAGGGGACGTCCAAGACAACTTTTGACACAAAAAGATTGCGTTTTTAGAGTAAAAACACAAACTTTGTATCAAACTTGATTGAATCACACGTAATCAAGAGCCAAAGCTCTGATACCACTTGTTAGGACCTGGTATTTGAACGAAATACCGAATGATTAACGTGTAAACCAAACCAAATAGTGCGGAATCCTATTTGATTGGCGATCCAATCAGTGAGAACGCACGTAGAATCAATAAAGTATTGAATCAAACGTTAAGAATCGATTAGGAATCGTTCTACAGCGTTCTATGAACTTGGAGTATGAACTTGGAGGCTTCTGGACGGCTAGGGTACGTCTGGAGTCGAAATAGAATGAATGCTTACGTTTTTCCACGAATTGGGTTGTATTTATAGGTTAGTATTGTTCATTCGTGCGACTGAACCATAAGTATGGTTCAGTCGTGCGATTGAACCATGTGGTTGATTCATCCGCACGACTGAGTGTTCAGTCGTGCGACTGAGTCAATCTTATGTTACAATCATACGACTGATCCAGTCTCCTGGTTCAGTCGTGCGACTGAGTCATTCGTATGAAGTTATTCATGCGTGTGGTCCATTCGCATGAGAACTTCATTGTGTTAAGTTTGAATGTATTAATTAATATAACATTATGTGTATCAATTCAAACAATCACAAACCTATTTAACCAATTCAACATCGACTCATTAATGAAATATTAAACATTATAAATCACAAACAACCAATATCATTTCATTAACATTCCAAACATTACATCAGTATCAGACAAACAAGATCTATTACATTCATATCCTGATCTAGGTACATACATGTATCAACAACATCGGGGTCTTTCTTTGTGATCGACCATTTGTATAGAACCTCTACCGCCTACCCCGGTACTGCGGCACCATGTATAGTTGTCTATTGATAGACTTCGGCCCAGTAACCATATAGCTTGGGGTGTAGCATATTGTATTGGTACGGAAGATATGAAAAGTGAAAGAAAGAACGAATAATGAAGATAACAATGATATTATCTATGTGTACGTATGATGTGTGATCATGCAAAAGTAATGAACGGTTTTTAATGAAAGTAAAGTATGTTTTATTATAAAACTAAAACTCACTCAGCAACGCTGACTTTTTATGTGTTTCCAGTTGGCAGGTAATGTTGCTGAGGATGGCACTGCGAGGCTACTCGGCTCTTTTGGGATGGCATCCATTTATAATGCTTTTGTGATGTAATGCAACTTGGATTTTGTAATTGGATAACGATGTATTATTTGGCAAAAGCTATTATATTGTAATGGAAGAAAGTTTTAAATGTTTCCGCTGCGATGTTTTATGAAATGCAAATGTAATTATATTTTTATGTGCGATGAGGATCCAACTGTAAGCGTCCCAGAAACAGGGTCTTACAAGTTGGTATCAGAGCCAAAGTTTAAGTGAAATGGGTAAATTTTCAAAATAAACCTTAAATTAAACTGAAAATGGGATGGAAAGGGAATGGGATGCTAATCTGAGTAGCTGCGTGCCATCAGGTATTTTCGTAATGTTAACCGGTATTATATGCGCATGCTATGTGGTTATGTGTTGTTTGTATATTTAAATACTGCTGTAGTCAGGATAGGTAATGCTTGGGGTATGAAGAGTAAAGTAAGTGTGTAAGGATTCCTGAAGTCTGATGCAACCCAAAACAGCCTAAGTGTCTCAGCAACATGCACTAAGTACTGAAGTGAAGAATGCTTCGGAAGTTTTACACAAAGCATTAGAAAATACTCTAAGTGTAAAATCTTCCGAAGCCAAGACCAATATCTTCCGAAGCCAAACATGAAGTCTTCCGAAGCTTCAAAGACAAAGTCTTCCGAAGCTTCAACCTATGAAGACAGATTTCTTCCGAAGACTTTTAGTACACATGCTTTATCTGATGTACTGTTCCATAAAGCACCTTTTCCGCTGCATCTCTATAAAGTCACCAACTTACATGAGTTGGTGAAAAGGGCCTTGCTTTTGGTAACTGTACATTGAGGTTTGAGTCTGTAACTTTCCAGTTCATGTACTTTATCCTTTTTGTAATGTATAAGGATGTGAGCTATGGCATGTCATAGTCACAAGGTCAAAAGGCAGATATGCCTTTTGATCCTACAATTGATTTTGTTAGTGTCTAGTCAATTGTATCCAGCTGGCTTTCAAAGTATAGCCGGCTGTAGGTTGTAGTATAAGTATTTCAAGTTCTTGTATCTTTCTTTATGCTTTGTAACACTTGTAAAAGAACTTGAGAAAGCAATATACTGCCTCCTTGAAACCCATACTCTCTTGTTCTGTCTTTGCTTTACTTGTGTTCTTTGTATCACCTTTGGTTACCCAGTTCACTGTTTGATTAAAGTTTAGTTAATCTCCTCATTGTGTTGTTGTGTTGTAATTGTGTTTAAGCCCTTAAACGGTCCTGCAATTGGTATCAGAGCATTCCAGGCTCTTGATATAAGATCTAACCATCTTAAGATCCCTCACACACACAAAAGCTAAACTCTTCAAATGGCTTCCATCTCAAAGACTGATATGGAGACTGGAACCATGAACAAATCCCCACTGATCACTCTTGATGATTTTGACACCTGGTGCATGAGGATGGAAGGCTTCATCAGGTCTCTTGATTCAAGAATGTGGGAATCTGTTGAGAATGGACCTTTCATACCCAGCACCCCCTCTGCTACTGGTGCTGGTATGATTCCTAAAGATGTGGCCAACTACTCAGATGAAGATAGAAAAAGAGTAGAGATTGACAGGAAGGCCATGACTGCTCTTCAGACTGCTCTCCCAAACTCTGTATACAGAGGTTTTAAGAAGTGCAAGACAGCCAAACAGCTGTGGGATGCACTGAAGCTGATGTATGAAGGCTCCTCTGAAGCCAAGGAGAACAAGAAAGATCTTCTGAAGCAGCAGTTTGAGAATTTCACCTTCAAAGCAGGTGAAACCATGACTCAACAATACTTCAGGTATGTTGAGATTGTGGATACCCTAGTGGATGGAGGAGTTCCTCTTGAGAACAGGGACATTGTAAGGAAGTTCATGTCCTCACTTCCTAGGCAATGGACACACTATTGTGTGGTGATCAAGAGGACTGAGAACCTTAAGACTCTTACTCTTACAGAGTTGTATGGGATTCTCAGTGGATACCAGATGGAGATGAACATGCAAGGTTCATCTGGCAACTCCAACAATCAAATGGGTTCAGCCCTTCATGTGGTTGAAAGGGACAGCATAGAACCCCAACATCATCTCATATGCTACCCTGACAACTCACAAAAGGGTCCTTTCATCACCTTCCCGGAGACACCAAGGGAGAACTTTACTCAAGGAAGCCCATTCCAAGAGACAAGTTCTTCTCAAGCCTTTGTGTCTGCAGATGAAAGCTGTGGGAATTATCTTTCACTCTTGAAGACCTGGACTGTATCCATCCAGATGACCTGGAATACATGGAGATAGTTCAGCAGATGGCTCTCCTCACTCACAGAGCCAAGAAGTTCTACAAGAGGACAGGAAGAAGATTTCCAAGCAATGCTACCAGTGGAAAGTTTGGGCTGGATAAAAGCAAAGTTAAGTGTTACAACTGTAACCTTATGGGTCACTTTGCTAGGGAGTGTAAGGCACCTAAAGCAAATGGGGGCCAAACACAACCCAGACCAAACTACACTGACAAAGCCCCTCAGCTGAGAAGACAAAGCAACATGCTGCTGTTGCTGTTGAAGAGGGAGGCTTTGACTGGAGTTTTCAGGTGGAGGATGCTTCTCCAAACCAAGCACTGATGGCTGACCATGATGAAGCCAAGGTATTGGAACATCTTTGCTCCCCTGAATGCATTGCTAAAGTAAATAGATACAGGTCCTACAACCTAGAGATGAGATCTGATCTTGAGTCATTAAACATATTAAAATCTGATTTTAGAAAGTCTGAAAATGATTACAAGTTAAAGATAGAGGACTTGGAGAAAACCATTTCAGTACTAAAACATGAACATACAGATTTTAGAACTCAGATCCAAGATCTCATCACTAAGTTAACTGAGTGCCAGGCTGAGCTTGTGATCAGCAAAGCCAAGGCAGAGAAGAGTGTTCTTGAAGAAGAGACCTTCAAGAACATGATATCCTCATCCCTGCACAACAAGGTTTGTTATCAAAATAGACAGGGACTGGGATCAAATGAGATAGCTCCTCCACACACAATCTTGTCTGTAAGATCTCCTAGGTGTGGAACTTGTGAAGATGAGCTTCCTCTCATAGATCCTATAAGTGAGGATGATGAAGAAGTGATAGTGAAGAATTCCTCTGAGAAGAGTGAAGAAGAGGATTCTTCCAAGGGCCACTATCCTTCTGAGGAGAAGAAATCAACTGTGATGACCAAGTCCAAGAGAAAGAACTTGATCAGGAAGAGCAAAAGGAAAGCAAAGAAGGCTCAAGAAATCAAGGCTACTTTTGATGCTAAGCAGAAACAAGTTTTTATCTCTGCAGGTTTCAAAGTAGTAAGGACTGAAGACATCAACCAAGACTCCTCAGCTAAGAGTCATGGTTCTTGTTCAAATCATCTCAGTGCAAAGAAGAAGACTGAGCTGCTGTGTACCACTGCTGCACAGCCTGGACCATCAAACTCCAAGAACAGTTCACAGCCCAAAGGAACTGTCTCAGCATCTACCAAGATGAAGGTGGAGAAGGGATGTGACCAAAGCCAGTCTTGCTCTCAAAAGGAGACTTCTTTGAAGAAGAAAATGTTGTGTGTTATGTGTGAAAGTACTTCTCACATTGCTACCCATACAATCCTAAAAGTACTGTCCACATGACCAAAACAAAGACTTCAAAGAGTCTCAAGAAGTCTCAAGCTTCGGAAGGAAAGTCTGTTTCCTTCGGAAGCTCCAAATCAAAGAAGAAGGTAAATGGAAAATTACCTTCGGAAGCAAAGTTGGTCTCGGAAGAAAGGAGTTCTTCCGAAGCACTGAAGTCTGCTGCAGTGACTGTAGATTCTTCCGAAGGATCAGTCATCAAAACTTGTGAAGTTCCAAAAGCTTCTAAGGTTTTGAAGGTCAAGTCCAAGACTCCAAAGGTGGTGTGGAAGTCTAAGAAAGACCAAATGACTGAGGTTTCTCCATCAACAACAGCTGAAGATCCCCATAGTACAACCATAGGATCTATTACTGTTGCATTACCTTCTATTACTCTTAATGAGCCCAAGACAAGTAAGGCTTGGGTTTCCAAATGTAACTAATCATTTTCTTTGTGCAGGAACAGCTCAAGACAAACAGGAATGTCTGGATAATTGACAGTGGCTGTTCCAGGCACATGACAGGCAATAGGTCTCTACTCCATAATTTTGAGAGAATTGATGGAGGACCAGTTGCTTTTGGAGGAGATGAAGGTGGTTACATTTCTGGAAGGGGCAAGGTCACAAATGGTAAGCTCAGCATTGAGAAGGTAAACTTTGTTAAGGAGCTTGGGTACAATCTTCTGAGTGTATCCCAATTTTGTGATCAGAGTCATAACATGCTCTTTACTGAGCATGAGTGCATTGTTCTCAAGCCTGGTGTGGTCATTCCTCATGAGCATATCCTGCTCAGAGCCCCCAGGAAAGGGAACATGTACAAGATGGATTTGCAAGAAACATCTCCCTCTGGAGAAGTTTCATGCTTTCTATCTAAAGCAAATAGTGATGAGTCTTTCCTATGGCATAAAAGAATGTGCCATGTAAACTTTAAGAACATGAATAAATTAATTAAACATGATCTGGTAACTGGAATGCCAAAGAAAGAGTTTACAAGTGATGATCATTGTGTTGCATGCCTGAAAGGGAAGCAACACAAGTATCTCACAAGCCTAAGGAAAAGAACTCCATCACTACTCCCCTACACTTGTTACATATGGATCTCTTTGGCCCCACCAGTGTAATGAGTTTAGGAAGGACCTCTTACTGTCTGGTGATCACAGATGATTTTACAAGATTCACTTGGGTCTTCTTCCTTAGAACTAAGGATGAAACCCCTGAGATTCTGAAGAATTTCATCTTAAAAGTTGAGAATCAATGTGATCACAAGGTCAAAACCATAAGATGTGATCAAGGAACTGAATTCAAGAACCAAATCCTTGATACATTTTGTGATGAAAAAGGTATTACAAGACAATATAGTGCTCCCAGGACTCCTCAGCAAAACGGAGTTGCTGAGAGGAGAAACAGGACACTTATTGAAGCTGCAAGAACTATGTTGTCTGACTCTAAACTGCCTATCACCTTCTGGGCAGAGGCAGTTAATACTGCTTGCTATGTGCAAAACAGAGTTTTAGTAGTTAAGACACATGGTAAGACTCCTTATGAACTTTGGCACAAGAGGAAACCTTTCATTGGTTTTCTCAGGTCATTTGGATGTCCCTGCACCATCTTGAATACCAAAGATCAAATTGCCAAGTTTGCTGAGAAATCAGATGATGGACATTTCATTGGATACTCTTCTCAAGCTAAAGCTTATAGAGTATACAATCTCAGAACTAGAATTGTTGAGGAGTCAGCCAATGTGACTTTCAATGAGCACACTCCTTGTGTGGCTGGTTCTGGTCCGGATTGGCTGTTTGATCTTGATTTAGTTACCAACTGTTTTAACAAATCTTGTGAGCATGTTTCAGGATCTGCAGAAAATCTAAATACAGGTGATCCTGATCCAAGATTTGAGCTAGGAAGACCTTCAACTCATACATCTTCAGCTCCAGTTGGAACTACTTCAGCAAATGAGGTTTCTATCAGCACAACAATGACAAATTCAGCTGATACATCTGGCATGCCTTCAAATTCCAGCTCAGAGGCCTCTCAACCAGATAAAGACACCTCACTTGTAGAAGACAACAATGGTGATGGTGATAGTGATCAGGAATTTCTTGATGCTAATAACCATACCATAGATGACAACATCAATGATGTCTCACACTCATTGGATCAAGTTAATCTTGATAAGTGTGATAATGTGGAGGGTGAATCTTCCAGACCAGATCTAAATTTCTCAAATTTGGATCTTTCTCAACAACTTGCTGTGATCCCTCAGCTAAGGATCCACAAGTCTCACCCCACCACAAACATCATTGGAGATGTTGTCACAGGGGTAAGAACAAGAGGACAAACCCATGAAGCAAATGTTTGTCTTCACTCTTGTTTCTTATCTCAGATAGAGCCCAAGAAAGTTGATGAAGCTCTAAAGGATGGAAGTTGGGTTGAAGCTATGCAACAAGAGCTGCTTCAATTCAAAAGGCAGAAAGTTTGGAACCTTTGTCCTCTTCCTCATGGGAAGACTACCATTGGAACCAAATGGGTTTTTAGAAATAAGAAGGATGATAGAGGAATCATCATCAAGAACAAGGCAAGACTAGTTGTTCAAGGATACACACAAGAAGAAGGGATTGACTACACTGATGTCTTTGCTCCTGTAGCAAGACTAGAAGCTGTTAGGATATTCCTGGCATTTGCTGCATCCAAGAACTTCAAGGTCTACCAACTTGATGTAAAGTGTGCTTTCTTATATGGAGTGATTGATGAGGAGGTTTATGTCAAACAGCCACCTGGTTTTGTAGACCCTGATCATCCTGATTATGTCTGCAAGCTTGACAAAGCTCTTTATGGGCTGCATCAGGCACCCAGGAAGTGGTATGAGACACTATCTGAGTATCTTTGTAAACATGGATACAGGAGAGGTACTATAGATGGAACTCTCTTCATCAAAGGACAGGGAAATGACTTATTGCTGGTTCAAGTATATGTAGATGACATCATCTTTGGTTCAACTAATCCAAAGCTCTGCAAAGACTTTGAGAAGCTGATGAAAGACAGATTTGAGATGAGTTCAATGGGAGAACTCAACTTCTTTCTGGGAATTCAAGTGAAGCAGGTTGAAGATGGCATCTTCATAAGTCAGTCAAAGTATGTTCAAGACATACTCAAGAGGTTCAACATGACTGATTGTAAGATTGCTAAGACACCCATAGCCAGAAACCACTCCCTTGGTCCAGATCTTGAGGGGGAGTGTGTAGATGAGCACTTATACAGGGCTATGATTGGGTCTCTTATGTATCTTACAGCTAGCAGGCCTGATATCATGTTTGCTACATGTATTTGTGCAAGATATCAAGCCAACCCTAAGATGTCTCACTTAATCACTGTGAAAAGGATTTTAAGATACCTCAAAGGTGCTTCAACACTTGGTCTATGGTATCCAAAGAATCCAAATTTCAATCTGTATGCCTATACAGATAGTGATTATGGTGGTTGCAATATGACTGCAAAGTCTACATCTGGGGGATGTCAATTCCTTGGTGGAAGGGTTGTCTCATGGCAATGCAAGAAACAATCCTGTGTGTCTGCATCAACTGCTGAGGCTGAATACATTGCTGCTGCAAGCTGCTGTGCTCAAGTGCTTTGGATTCAAAATCAGATGCTGGACTATGGATTTAACTTCAAAGAGACTCCTATCCACATAGACAACAATAGTGCTATCTCTATCACTGAGAACCCTGTGCAGCACTCAAGGACCAAACACATCAACATCAGGTATCATTTAATAAGAGATAACTATGAAAAGGGATTAATTAAACTAGTCAAAGTTCATACAGATGAACAATATGCTGATCTGTTCACAAAAGCTTTTGATGAACAGAGATTTAAGTATCTGATATCAGCTATTGGGATGATTAACTTTGAGTAGACTTTTTCTTAAAACTAATTCTAATTATTTCTTCTTAAAATATGTGTGTCCTAAGTTGTCTAGTTCATCACTTTCATAAGCTCATGTTTTCTTTGGATGTAAAATTCTTTTTGAAGACTTTCCTTAGATTCTTGAAAATTTTTGATACTTCGGAAGATAAAATTTTATCTTCGGAAGAAAAACATGTCTTCAAAATAAATAACTGTCTAAGAGATTTTACCTTCGGAAGAAGTCAAATTCATCTTCCGAAGCTTAAAATTCTTATCTCAGACACTTATTATTTTTAAGGACCTTTTCTTCCGAAGCAAAATTAACCTTCGGAAGCTTTGTTTATTCCTATACAAAGCATTCAAGGGTTTATTTCTCTTCCGAAGCATAAATCTTCAAGACTCTCAGGAAAATCTTCCGAAGCCATTTTAGCTTCGGAAGCTTTTTCAATCAAAACTTCCGAAGACAAATAACCTTCGGAAGCTTTTCGAATTCCAAGAAAACTACTTTTTGAGCAAAAGTAAACTACCTTTTCAGAGGTGGGACCGACTTTCCGGATTTCAAAGTTTATCCTCTTTCATTAACTTTGGTTCAAATCCCTTTTCATATAAATACCCAACGGTTCCCCCTCTTTCCCACTATCTTCCTCAATTCTACTATTTCTCTAACCTAATTCTCTAAACCGCCTTTGCTTTCTACCTTTCTTCACCCTTAAGCTTCTGAAATGGCCAACCTTAACCGCAGAAACAACCCTGATTTCTCCATGCAACTCACAGGCAACATAATCAAGTTGCTCTGTTAAGCTCTGAGAAAGATGCAAGTTTCTCAGAGATTTGCCAATTCTTGACTCTGTCAAACTACTTCACCTCCCTGACCATTGATCCTACTCTATATGAGGATCACTTGCTTGAATTCTGGAAGACCTGCCAAGAGGTCATTATGGATGGGGAGAAGGCACTGTCTGCCACAGTGCAAGGGAGGACAATCTTCATCACTCCGGCCATCATTAATCAACATTTGCAGCTGGATGATGAAGAAGGTGAGGTGTCCTTCCCAAAAGAAGCTGTTAATCATTCTTTTGAGCAGATGGGCTATGAGGGAGATTTCTCTGTAAAGACCTTTAGGAAAGGGAAGGTCTCATCCCAATGGAAATTCCTGCTCCATGTGGTTATCCACAGCTTGTCAAACAAGCATGGTGGATGGGACCAGATTCCTGAGGATCTCTCCTTTATAGTTCATGGAATGGTTCAGGGGTCAAGTTCAGGTATTCACAATTTGTTTATACTAATTTACTTGCAAACTTAGACTCCTTAGAGTATTACATGTTTCCTAGATATGTTCAACACATTCTCAACTGTGAACTGGGCTCACAGTTGAGGGAAACAAGTAATATTCTTAAATTGGGACAGATGAAGCCCGGCATCTTTAAAATAATGAAGAAGCCAACTGTAGGCTTCTCAGGGGTAGAAACAGCCCTAGTCCCAAAAATGTTAGAGCTCATTGCTCAAGGTGACAACCTAGCAACACAAGCTAGTGTTGAACCCACACCTCTTTTGTCCTTACCTTTAAAAAGACCAGAAATCACCCTCACCTACCAAAGAAAATCCAAACGAACCCCTGCTCAGGCTATTGAGTCTGTGCAGGCCCCCAAATACTCAACCTTACAGGAAGAAGTGGACACTAGAGCTCCCACTTCTCCTGAGGAGCAAACCACTCCCATTACTTCACCTATCAGGGCTGAGGTTCCTCAAGCTCACCCTGATGAGCTCACTAGCCCAACAACCTTAAGCCTTCACTCTGAGTCTCAACACTCAAGTGACAACCTTCAGGGGACAGCTACCATCCCCAGCCTTTGGATCTCAACCAACCAATTCCCAACCTATCCTTTTACACTGATGAAGACTTAGGATTCAGTGAGTACCATGAGTCTCTCTTCTCCTCCCCTACTCAAAGAGAGATGAGTACCTCTGACTCTCCTCAGTCTATCCCCCATCAGTCACCTATTACTGAGGTGGACACTTCTGAACCTGTTCAGGATGTCCATATGGAAGAGGCTCTCACTTTTGAAAGTGATTACATCATTAAGACCTCAACCATGGCAACTCAGCCCACTGGCATCTCAACTGAGGCTGCCAGTGAGCAGAGGAAAACCAGCAGCCAAGAAACTCAAGCTGGTGGTGAGAGAGAGGACTTTGGTCCAATCATCTCATCCCCCAATGAATCTTCTGATGAAGATGAGGGGAATTTGAGACTAAAGGTGCAAAAATTGTCAAAAACATGCACCTATTTAGTCTCTAAGGTTAGTCACTTGGAATCTCAGGTGACTACCCTACAAAACAGGGTCAATGATCAGCAACTCCAGATTTCATATCTGCAGGAAAAACTAGCTGGGAGACCTTTAAGGAGAGCTCAACCAGGAACACAAGAACCTGTGGAAGTGATTGACTTATCCTCCAGCTCACCTATGCAAGTGGGTGATGCTACCAAAAAGGGGGAGAAAGTTGTTACAACCACAGAACCTGGGAGTTCTTCAGAGAGAATGGACATAGAGGACTCACCATCCTCACTTGCTGTTGTGCATTCTCAGCAACTTCCTCAAGTTCACATTAATGTGGACTCTATAGACTCTCTCATCAGGAGTCTCTTTGAGGAAGGTATACCAAGGGCTGTCTCATCTCCACCACAAGGAACTGGCAACTACATCATAAGGTGGAGGTATGATGATGACAGGAGAGCCCTTATACTTCAAGAGTTCAAGGCCAACAAGAATTTTTCAATTCCAAAGCCTGAGCTTCTATGAAAGACTGGATTTAGTCAACTTGCCACTTGTCAATCCAAGCAATTCAAGACAAGCTGACAGGCTGGCTCAAAGAATCCAAGACAGGATCCTTGCAGAGTTTACTCTAAGAAGGAGACTTAGGGAATCAGGCAATGTCATCGGTCAACTGGATGTTGAGGTGGACCCTAAGATTAGTTTCATAGGGGAAACCTTGACTGAAGGCCCAGTGGCAGAACCTGAGACCCCTGTCTCATCATCAACAACTGCTGCAGAGGTCCAAACTCCATCTGAGACACCTGCTGGTGAAGGTGTTTCTCAGCCTCTCTCTGGCCAGAGCATGGAAGCTACTCCAAGCAATGAAGGCCAAGCCTCAATCCACCCTGAGTCACAAAGGTCTGTTGGTGACAAAGGGAAAAGGATAATGACTCCTGAGGAAATTGAGGAGGAAGAGAGAGAGAGGAAAAGGAGACTAAGGGGAGAAAGTTCTACTGGGTCATCTAGCTTCATGCAAGCTGCAATCAGGGCTGCTCCCAGACCAAATACTCAAGATGATGAGTTAAGGGCAGTCAGGATTACCTACTTACAGACCAGGAACTATGACATTGATGAAATCATCTCCCTCCCCTTAGAAGAATTAAATGAACTGGCTGACATGGAAGTGTCAAGAGAGTTGAAGGAGAAAGAGGATGCAATGATACTTCTCCAACTCAAAGAGGAGAAGAGACAGAAAAGACTTTACAAGCATGCTCCCACTCTCTCACCAGTTCAAGAAAGTCCTGCACAGGAAGATGTGGCTCCACAAGAACCTCAGGTAGATAAAGAAGAAGATAGGATCAAGATGATCAACTACCTGAGTGCCACAGGCTTCTATCAGGCAGATGCACTTCTTCCCTTGTCCTATGACTTCATTGAGTTCGAGTATCTAAAGCAACTTGAGCTTGAGTTAGTCAAGGAAAGAAAGACAACTAAAAGGAAGCTAAGGGAAGAAGCTGCAAAGTCAAGAGCCATCATTCAAAAGAATGCAAAGAAGTCTGCTGACAGACAAAGAATGGTGAGCTTCTTGAAGCTGTATGGATTCTCCGGAAGGAGACTTGGCCCCATGTCTCTATCCACTATGGATATGCATATTAGGGTGATCAAGCAGAAGATTAAAAGTGGAGAACTCATTGACTTGCACTCTCTTCCAAGTCAAGTCCCACCTGAAGTGGAGGTCAAGTTTGAACAACCAGAGACACCTCAACCAGCACCTCCAGCTGAGCCTCAGCAAGCTTCATCTTCTGATCCTAGGCAGGGTCAAACTCCCTCTCCTTCTGAACCTGTGAGGGAGGAACACCCAACTGAGAAAGACATTGATGATCAACATGGTGCTGCAGACCAGTCTTCTCAGTTAAAGACATCCAAGAGGAAGAAGAGGATGGCTTCTAAACCAAAGACTAAGAAGAAGAAGCCAAAGTCATCTACCTCTGTACCTCAGGCTGAATCAGATCAACCTGAGGAGGTGCATGATGAGGCAGCCCAAACAACTCCTATTCAAGTGGCTCCTCTAACTAGTGAGACACCCATCTTGTCCTGGACTTACTCTACCAATCCAGAAAGATGGAATGTTATCAGAGATCAAGGTGTTGAGAATGTCTACTCATGGCAAGACATAATCAACTTACCTCTGCATGATCTCTTTGAGATGAGAAGATACTATGAGAGTCTTGATGATCCTGACCATCTCATGAAGAAAGGAATGGTCCTGATTGTACTGAAGACTACCAACATTTGAAGATCTTCTAAGTGTTTTGGTAGCATCAGCCTAGGGGGAGTTTGTAAGGATTCCTGAAGTCTGATGCAACCCAAAACAGCCTAAGTGTCTCAGCAACATGCACTAAGTACTGAAGTGAAGAATGCTTCGGAAGTTTTACACAAAGCATTAGAAAATACTCTAAGTGTAAAATCTTCCGAAGCCAAGACCAATATCTTCCGAAGCCAAACATGAAGTCTTCCGAAGCTTCAGAGACAAAGTCTTCCGAAGCTTCAACCTATGAAGACAGATTTCTTCCGAAGACTTTTAGTACACATGAGTTGGTGAAAAGGGCCTTGCTTTTGGTAACTGTATATTGAGGTTTTGAGTCTGTAACTTTCCAGTTCATGTACTTTATCCTTTTTGTAATGTATAAGGATGTGAGCTATGGCATGTCATAGTCACGAGGTCAAAAGGCAGATATGCCTTTTGATCCTACAATTGATTTTGTTAGTGTCTAGTCAATTGTATCCAGCTGGCTTTCAAAGTATAGCCGGCTGTAGGTTGTAGTATAAGTATTTCAAGTTCTTGTATCTTTCTTTATGCTTTGTAACACTTGTAAAAGAACTTGAGAAAGCAATATACTGCCTCCTTGAAACCCATACTCTCTTGTTCTGTCTTTTGCTTTACTTGTGTTCTTTGTATCACCTTTGGTTGCCCAGTTCACTGTTTGATTAAAGTTTAGTTAATCTCCTCATTGTTTTGTTGTGTTGTAATTGTGTTTAAGCCCTTAAACGGTCCTGCAAAGTGGCTAATCACAACTAGCCAATGTTATTAGGGACTTACTATACTTGACATAAATTGAGTTGTTCCCTTGAATTACCGTGTTGGTGTTTGAATCTTTTAGTTTGTTAGAGAATGGCCGGTGGTAGATCTTTAAAAGCTTCGAGGGGTGGAGGTCGTGGTGGGCCTGATGCTGAACCACGAGCTAAAAGAGGAAGGCCTAGAGTCGAAAAGATGGTTCCTGAAGAACCCGAGACCCCTCATCCGGAGGCTGGTGATGAGAGGGCGAATTTGAGGGCCTCAATGAAAGAGGCAGTTGCAGAGGAGGTTCATCAGGTCATGCAGACGATCTTACCATCTGTGGTGACCGAAGTGATCAAGGCTGTGAAAGAAGGAGAGAGGAGGGATCGGAACAGGTCCACTGGAGGAAAGGAATAACCGGAGATGGAAATGATTGTCTCCGATGCCAAGGAAGAGGAAGATGAGCCTGTGCAAGAGGTGGCACGAGGCTGTAACTATGGGGCGTTTATGAGATGCAAGCCCCCTACTTTTGATGATAACGGCACTGCTGCTGCTGCACACCGGTGGGTGAGGGAAATGGAGGTTGTCCTTGATATCAGCGAGTGCCGGGAGGACCAGAAAGTGAAGTTTGCTACCCAATCGTTTGTGGACTTGGCTCTATGTTGGTGGGACAACATTGTCCAAGCTGAGGGTAACCGGGCGATAGGAAGGATGATGTGGGAAGAGTTGAAGAAGATGGTGATTGAGGAGTTCTGTCCTCATAGGGAGATGGATAAGATCGAGAGAGAGTTCATGCAGCTGGAGGCGGGAACCATGACACACCAGCAGTACACCACCAAATTCAACGAAATGGCATGGCTGGTGTCGGATCTGGTGACGCCTCTGTTTTGAAAAATCAAGAGGTACATTCAGGGCTTGCCGGTGGATGTTCGCAGGCATATGATCGCCGCCCGGCCAGGCACGTTTAGGTCGGCGGTTGATTTGGCAGGGAGGCTATATGATGAGCGGAAGGTGGTGGTGACTGAAGCGAACAAGAAGGGTGGTGGTGACCAGAACTAGAACGGGAAAAGGTTTGGTCGGGGTGATGCCTCAACGGGTAACAAGAAGGCACAGGTGGATGACCGCCGTGTGGCCACATCGGGTGCGGGGTCGAAGAGGTGTGGCAAGTGTGGAAGGGAGCATGCGGGAGAATATAGGCTGGGATTGAATGTCTGCTTCAAGTGTGGGAAACCTGGTCATATAGCAAAGGACTGTCGTGCGATCAGATGTTTTAACTGTGGTGGAGAGGGTCACATGAGTAGAGACTGTAAGAAGCCGAGGGCTGAGAGTTCGGGGGTGAAGAAGACTGGAGGAGAAGGACAGAGGGAAAGCGCCAGAGCGTTTACGATGACGCAGGAGGTGGCTAGGACTTACCCTGATGTCGTGTCGGGTACGTTTCTAGTAAACCAAACTTTAGCCTCTGTGTTGTTTGATTCTGGTGCCAGTAAAAGTTTTATTTTTGCTACTTTCTGTGCTAAACTGCCTGTTAGTAGTAGGATTGTTGATGCGCCCTTTGATGTAGAAACTGCCATAGGTAAGTCTACCAGGATTTCTGAGATGATCGAAGGTTGCGACGTGGAATTAGAAGGTCACAAGTTTCCTGTTAGACCATTCGTGATGACCTTAGGTGGTTTCGATGTGGTTCTCGGGATGGATTGGTTAGCGGATTATGAGGCGAACATTGTGTGTCGCAAGAAAATGATTTGTTTGACAGCGCCCGACAGTAGTTCAGTGACGGTTTATGGTGATCGGGTTACTACGATTCCGAAGGTGATTTCAATGGCGGTAGCGGGAAAGTGCATGAGGCGTAGATGTAACGCCTATCTGGCTTACGTAAAGGATGTGGATAGACCAACGCCACAACTATACGATGTACCGGTTGTGTGTGACTTTCCAGATGTGTTTCATGAAGACCTACCAGGAGTACCACCTGACCGTGAGATCGAGTTCAGATTGACTTGATACCGGGTGCCCAACCTGTTGCTAAGGCACCGTATCGGTTAGCTCCGACAGAGATGAAGGAGTTGATGAAACAGCTACAGGAGTTGCTCGACAAGGGGTTTATTAGGCCGAGTACCTCTCCTTGGGGTGCTCTGGTCTTATTTGTGAAGAAGAAGGACGGTAGAATGAGGATGTGTATTGACTACTGTGAGCTGAACAAGTTGACGGTGAAGAACCGATACCCGTTACTGAGGATTGATGATTTGTTTGATCAGCTTCAAGGTGCCAGTTGGTTCTCAAGGATAGATCTTCGATCTGGCTACAATCAGTTGAAAGTGAAAGAGCAAGACATTCCTAAAACAGCTTTTCGTACGTGTTATGGGCACTACTAGTTTCTCGTTATGTCCTTTGGTTTAACCAATGCACCAGTTGCTTTTATGGATTTGATGAACCGTGTGTGTCGGCCGATGTTGGATAAATCAGTGATTGTGTTTATTGATGATATTCTGATTTATTCGAAGAGCGAGATCGAGCACGCTGGTCACATTTGGGAGGTTTTGGAGACGCTGAGAAGGGAGAAGTTGTACGCCAAGTTCTCTAAGTGCGCGTTCTGGTTTGCGCAAAGTTCAGTTCTTGGGTTATGTGGTGAATCCTGACGGGATTATGGTGGACCCGGCAAAGGTGGAGGCATTGATGCAATGGAAGTCTCCAAAGACGCATCCGAGATCCGTAGTTTCTTTGGTTTGGCGGGCTACTTCCGAAGGTTTATCCAAGACTTCTCTAAGATCGCTTCTTCACTAACTAAGTTGACCCGAAAGGATGTGAAGTTTGTATGGGGTCAAACTCAAGAGAAGGCGTTCGAGGAAGTGAAGGCGAGATTGACTCAAGCTCGTGTTCTATCATTACCTGACAGAAGTGAAGATCTGGTGGTTTATTCTTATGCTTCCTACTCGGGGTTGGGGTGCGTGTTAATGCAGAGAGGAAAGGTTATAGCCTATGCATCCTGATAGTTGAAGGTTCATGAGGTCAATTATCCTACTCATGACTTGGAGCTAGCAGCCGTGGTCTTTGCGTTAAAGATTTGGAGGCACTATCTTTACGGGACGAAGTGTACTATATTCACTGACCAAGAAAGCTTGAAGTACTTCTTTGAGCAGAAGGACCTGAACATGAGGCAGAGACAACAGTTGGAGCTCATAAAGGACTATGATTGCAAGATCCATTACCATTCAGGCAAAGCCAACATGGTGGCGGATGCCCTTAGCCGAAAGGAGAGACCCGAGCCAATTCGGGTGAAAGTATACCAGTTGATCATGACCTAGGATGTGATGAAGCAAGTCAAAGAGTTTCCAGATGAGGCATTGAAAGAAGTTCATCTTAATTCTGAAAGGATGAGAGGTCTGGTCGCGGAGTTGGGTGAAAACACACTTGGTGTTAGAACCCGATTTGGACGAATGTGGATTCCTCGCTTTGGGGATCTACGGGTGAAGATTATGGATGAAGCTCACAAGACTCGATACTCTATTCGTCCCGGTGCCACAAAGATGTACCAAGACATGAAGAAAGATTATTGGTGGCCGGGTATGAAGCGTGATGTGGTGGAGTATGTGAGTAAGTGCCTCACTCGTCTACATGTGAAGGCCGAGCATCAGAAGCCGTATGGGAAGATCCAACCTTTGGATATACCGGAATGGAAGTGGGAGCACATCACCATGGATTTCATTACGAAGCTGTCGCGTACCCCGAAAGGGTATGATGCTGTATGGGTGATTGTTGACCGTTTGACGAAGAGTGCTCACTTCCTACCGATCCGCGAGACATATTCATCTGAGAGGTTGGCTGATCTGTTCATCAAGGAGATTGTAACTCGTCATTGTGTGCCGGTTTCTATTGTGTCTGATCGTGACACCCGGTTTACATCTTAATTTTGGAAGAAATTCCACAACGCTATGGGGACGAGGTTACATATTAGCACGACTTATCATCCCCAAACTGATGGTCAGTCAGAAAGGACCATTCAAACATTGGAGGACATGCTTCGGGCATGTGTTATCGATTTTGGAGGAAGTTGGGATGACCACTTACCGTTAGCTGAGTTCTCATACAACAATAGTTATCATGCCAGCATTGGTATGCCCCTTATGAGATGCTATACGGTAGGAGATGCAGAACACCCGTTTGTTGGGGTGATATTGGTCAGAAGGAGTTAGGGAGTGTCAAGGTAATCGAGGCTACGACTGAGAAGCTTGAAAGAATGAAAGCCTTCATGAAGGCAGCCAAGGATAGACAGAAGTCGTATGCTAATAAACGGCGCAGACCGATTGAGTTCTAGGTGGGTGGCCGGGTTATGTTGAAGGTCTCACCTTGGAAGGGTATCACTCGTTTCCGAAAGCGGGGAAAGTTGAGCCCGAGAGACATAGGCCCTTTCCGAATCATTTCTCGAGTAGGAGAGGTGGCCTATAGATTGGAGTTACCAGATGAGCTAAGTGGAATTCACCCGACATTCCATGTATCTCATCTAAGGAAATGCTTGGCAGATGAAGATATGATTGTTCCACTGGAAGATATCGAAGTAGACGAACGGATCAATTATGTGGAGCAACCAGTGGCAATCATCGATCGAAAAGAGAAGAGACTGAGGAATAAAACGGTTCCTCTTGTGCATGTACAGTGGAAGCACAAGAAAGGATCTGAGTCAACGTGGGAGACTGAAGAAGAGATGAGGCAGCATTACCCACGTTTGTTCGAGGAATAACAGGTTTCGGGGATGAAACCTATTTAAGGGGGGTGGACTTGTAACACCCGATTATTTATTTTGAAGCCGACGTATGAAGAAAAAGAGATAAAGTCCAAAGTCGGGGGACCAAACCCGCCAACGGAAGAAGGTTGGATGAGTGGGAGTATAAAAGGGGGAACGCATCCAACACCTCCCCCACACTCATAATTTTCGGATTAGAGAGAGAGAAGAGGAAGAAAAAGTGTTCTCGAGCTTGGTTCGTGTGGATTCGAGCGTGAAAATCGAAGTGTAGCGTGTTGATTCGAAGCTCTTCTCGTTGTTGTCGTTTGTGTGAGTTCTAGGACCAAACCCACCAACGGGAGAAGGTTGGATGAGTGGGAGTATAAAATGGGGAAGGCATCCAACACCTTCCCCACACTCATAATTTTCGGATTTGAGAGAGAGAAGAGGAAGAAAAAGTGGTCTTGAGCTTGGTTCGTTTGGATTTGAGCATGAGAATCGAAGTGTAGCGTGTTGATTCGAAGCTCTTCTCGTGTGGTCGTTTGTGTGAGTTCTAGGACCCCTCTTTTACATGTTTTCAAACGATTTTGGGGCTGGAACATATAGAAAACCCATTTTTGAAGTGTGTGTTTGACCCGTGTGTATGTGTTTGTGTAAGATGAGAGTAAGGTTGGTTTTCGGGCTTCAGTGTGCTTGTATGATGTTGTGGTAGGTGTTTCTAAGGTTTAGGATGGTTGATTTGGGCTTAAATTGAGTTTGGCAGAGCTTGGAGGCCGAAAAGGGCAGTTTGCGTTTGGGATGAACTGCATTCTGCATCAGCTAGGGCTAGGCAACCGACTGGAATGCGATTGGAGGCCATACGGCCGATTGGCATGCGACTAAGGTCCATGTGCACAATTGCCATGCGACTGAGGTCCATACGCATGGACTTCATACGACTGAAGTTCATGCGCTTGTAAGGTATGTGATTGAAGGTTATGCGACTGAGGTCCATACGCCTGAACGCCATGCGACTGAGGTTCATTTGCACGAAGGGTATGCGACTGAAGCCCATGCGCCTGAAGTCATGCGACTGAAGGCCATACGCATGAAGGCCATGCGACTGAGAGTCCATACGCATAGGAGTCCATTCGCCCATAGGTCCATCCGCATAGGTCCATTCGCATAGGTCCATTCGCATGATGTCCATTCGCCTAAGTGTTCATTCGCATGGAAGGCCATGCGACTGAAGGGTGTCCATACGCCCAAATAGGGCTCGTACACCCGAAAAAGCCTAGTTTAACCTTCTGACTTTCAGGGAGTTGTGTAGAGGTAGGCTATGATATGAGGGGTTCCCGGAGGTTCTTGTAAGTTGACTTTTGAGGTCTTAGTTAGTGCATGGGGCATGTTGTTGATGTGGGTGTATTGCTTATGTATGTTGTTATGTATGTTTATCTTATGCCTCGTATGATGATGTTGTACGTTTAATATGTTCCTTGTTTTATTTGATTATCTTCCTGTGGCTTTTCTGGAATGTTAATGAATGAACGAAAAGTATTATGTAATGTAAAGTGGAAGATAATGAAAAGAGGAACGAAATGAAAGAATGCATGCATAAATGAACGAAAGTAATGAAAGGCTTGCAAGCAAATCTATGGAAGGAACACGCCCAATGAAGGGTGTTAGTCCAACGGTGTGTGGGTTAGCGACCCTAGAAGGATGCACATCGGGGTCTTTCTTTGTGATCGACCATTTGTATAGAACCCCTATTTCTTACCCCGGTACTGGGGCACCATGTATAGCTGTCTATTTATAGACTTCGGCCCAGTAGCCATATAGTTTGGGGTGTAGCATATGGTAGTGGTAAGGAAGATATGAAAAGTGAATGAAAGAACGAATAATGAAGATAACAATGATATTATCTATGTGTACGTATGATGTGTGATCATGCAAAAGTAACGAACGATTTTTAATGAAAGTAAAGTATGTTTTATTATAAAACTAGAACTCACTTAGCAACGCTGACTTTTTATGTGTTTCCAGGTGGCAGGTAATGTTGCTGAGGATGGCACTACGAGGCTACTCGGCTCTTTTGGGATGACATCCATTTATAATGCTTTTGTGATGTAATGCAACTTGGATTTTGTAATTGGATAACAATGTATTATTTGGCAAAAGCTATTATATTGAAATGGAAGAAAGTTTTAAATGTTTCCGCTGCGATGTTTTATGAAATGAAAATGTAATTATATGTTTTATGTGCGATGAGGATCCAACTATAAGCGTCCCGGGAACGGGGTCTTACATCATCAAGTTCCAACAACAACAACACATCCTATTCCTGTCAATCAAGATCCATTGGAAGCAGATCTGTGTATACGAGACTGGTCAAGCTCAGATGATGAATCAAACACAAAGGACCGTGTCAGTTCATCAAAGATCAAGATATCACCTAAAATTGTCAAGTCTCAAACGCTTCCAAAAGCTGAATCAAGACCAATACGGATCTCTTCTCCAACTGCAAAACAAGCTAGTCAACCAGTGAAGATCTCATTCCCTGTTTAGCACACGAAGCTTCAGAACAAGCAAGAATATGCTAAAAGCTCAAAGCAATACTCATCACCACCTGCACAACACAGGTCAGTCAAGCATCAAAAGCCTTTCAAGGCTTGTTTTGAGTGTGGAAAAGAAGGTCATGTGGTAAAGAAATGTCCTCAAAGACTTGCTACGGATGGTAAAGTCTACAAAGAATGTTCAAGTCGGTAAAGGCAACACGGGTTGCTTCTCTGGATCAAGAGGTAAAAAGTACACATCTTTGAATGGTTGGATGAAAAACCCTCCATCCAAACCTTTTCATGTGTAGCCGGTTTCACATGATTCAAAGATGAAAATGACCAAAGATTCAAAACCACATTCTTTTCCTTTCGGTCTTAAATAGAAATGATTTCCAAATTTAATTCATTCAAATCCAAATTATTTGAACCGAAACAAATTTGGCAAATTAAAAAGAAGGATACAGGAATCCCCGATTGTTTAAACGGTTGTGTGTCGAAGCAGGTTTCTTATCTTGATGATAAAGGAACTTCCAGGACTACGATGGCCTGGGTTCCCCTTTCTAGCTAATTTGTTAATGAGTGCAGGAACAATTCAGGAGGACTGTTAGTAATCTGGTTTACTGACAGAGATTGTTCCTAATTCAAATTTGAGACGGAACAAAGAGGTTAAGGTCACGGTATTTTATCCACAATCTGGATTTTTATATGTACAATCACAGTTCTCAATTCATAATCACTATATATTTCTGGATCATTCATTTCTTATCTTGATATTAGTGTAGTTTGGAAGATCTTCTTTGATAAATTTCTATTTTTGTACAGTTTTATAAAAAAAATAAAAAAAATTAAAAAAAAATTAAGAAAAAAACAAAAAAAAATATAGGTTTTCAAAAATAAAATTTAGGGGGAGAGTATAGTAAATAAAAATAAAAGAGAACTGGGAACTTGATTCGATATGACGAGAAATGATTGTATATCTTCTTCATATGCTTGTTCTTGCATGACTTGCGTTTTAAAATGAGACATGATAGTAACTGATGTTGTGATCTGATTTACATTTTATTTTTAATTGCAAATAAAAGAAAAACAGACAGATTCTTTAATGATATGCTTGGTAGACTCAGTCTGAAGAATAAAGTACAGTAGCATAATGATTTAAGTTAAAATATATGCTTAGGGATGTCTGGATTTACGCAATCATTTTGGCCTACATGAAAACTGAGTCCCGACAAAAAGTGGATTGAGAATTGATATTTCACCCACCATGATACAAATCCTATATGCCATATATTTGAGCTATGATTGGTGTATTTTTGTGTCTTGTGTTTGTGCTAAACTCCTCTGCTGTACGGAAGTACTGACCTGGAGTGATGATCTCCTTTGCTGTAAGATAGTACTGACCTGGAGCTCTCATCGGCACATGATTAAATGGTCATCTCCTTTGTTATACGTGAATATAGACCTGGAGCTCTCAACATTTTGGTCTAAGTAGTGTCAAATCATCTAAATGATGAATTCATCACAGAATGCAATATTCTGTTGATAATCACTTGCACACTAATATACACGCCTTGCTCTATAAAGATCATAACAAAATTTAAGAAATCCTGAGATTGGGTGAGGGTTTTTGCCAAATGATTGTGGGGTCCTAGCATTCTAAAGTATTTAATCGAACCTTAACGAATCATCTATTGATTGTTGAAAAAGATAGGGCATGGGTTTAAATGGACAAACCTATCAGCAATCATTATTGATCTGTTTGAGAATTTCAAAATTCATTGAAAGACTTTAATTAGATTCAGTTATTAGTGTGATCTCATTGCTTGTCGATGATTAAATTCATCTTTGTGCTAAAGTATATCTTGAGGATGTGATCTCATGATCGATTCAGTTCTCGGTTATAAAAAAATATATAATAGATAAAAAAAAATGTTATATTAAATATATATAATATAAAATAAAAAATTATAACAAAATTTCATTTTAATATTCATTTAGGTCTTCCATATTATGCTGTTACAATGTTATCATTTTTCATGCATTTCACAGAATTACGCTCAAACGAACACGTGTTTGCTTGTTTTTAAACACAGACAAACACGGTTTTATTTTGTTGAAATAAAATGATCTAATTAGAAATGTCGTGATTGTGTTTGTGAATGTGTTTTAGATTTTTGGTGTAAGTGATGGTCGATCATCAGTTGAGCAGTGTACCTGATCAGAGAACCTGTTCCTCAAGTTTACAGAAGATACCGAGCTAAGAATCCTCATCGTACATCTTCTAAAGCACTCAAGATTAGATATTGGGAAAGCTGTTCCAATATCTTCACAAAGGATGCACTCGAAAAGGGGGAGCATATATATAGGGGAGCTTATGAGATGAATAATTTTTCTCACCAGATTTAGAAAGCTTCAATTTGAAGATCTTTCTATTGTTGACTTCTCAGTGCTGATTTCGTTTGAAGACGTTGATAACGATAGACTAATGGGGCGTATTGTTGGAGCTGTACAAGATAGTCTATATTATCAACACAGTTAAAGTCAACAAAAGTCAATGCCACGGTCAAATTCAACAAAAGTCAAACCCGACACGTTCGAGATGAAGAACCGAGATGAGACGTTGAAGATTTAGATGACTAGGAGTTTTATTGTAATAAATATATTTTGTGTAAAAAGTATATTTTATCTTGTTTTTAGTCATTTTTATGTTTTATATGTAGTTTCCATTAATTAGCCTAAGTCTAGGGGGTTAAATGTAATTAGTGAATATTATATTCACTATAAATAGCCTAATTGTTATTAGGATTAGACTAATAGTTGTATGACCAACTGATTGAGGGATTTACTTGTAAACAATATTATTAGCAATCAATAGAGATCAAAGGGTTTCATTGTGTTCATCATTATTTGATCTATAATCTTCATGATTTGATTCAAGTTTGATTATCCTGATACTTCTAAATACCCGTTCTTGAACGTGGGTTCTTCCTCCAGGGAAGGAGAGGGCACATCTGGTGCAGCATCTGCTGGTGTTGAAGATCCTAAAATAAGACGTGAAGATGAAGGTAGGAAATAAGGAGGAGATTATTGAAGCTGGGTTTGTCAGCATGCAGTTTGATTTTTAGAAGGATTTGGTGGGTGAAGAGGTGATATAGAGAAAAATGCTGAAGAAGTTGGTGAGAAAGGAAAGGGACTAGTTGATGAAGAAGAGGATGATGAACAACTTGTAGACTATGATTCTGAACCTGAGTTCTATGAAGTTGATGAGAGGCCGTTGACTTATGTAGCCAAGAAAGGAGAGCTTGATGACGATGTATTTGAGATGGCTAAAGATGAGTGGTTTGTTAAGGAGAAAGAGGCAGAAGAACCGACTCCCCTATTCTAACACATGGAAGGGTTGAGTAGGAAAGAGGCTGACAAGCGGATTATAAGTTGGTGCTATAGCCCCGACCTCAAAATGTTCATGATAAAGAGGAGAGGGGGTGGAATTAGCTACTTGCATAAAAAGAAGGCTTTCAAGACCTTACCTAAATGGGATCTAAGGCGCCTGGCAACACTACCATTACTGAAGGCAAATCTGAGTGAACGAGCCTCTCTGTTAGAAAAGGAAATTTAGAATGGGCTAAATGACAATTTTGAGTCTTTTGGTTACATGAAGGCTGAGAGGAAACGTTCAAAAAGAGACAAGGATTGGGAGACCGGGAAGGGAAGAATTGTACTAAGGGTGAAACCCCCAAGGACCGTGAATAGGGTCAGATTAGCAGATCCCCTTCCCCAACGATTACAGAGCTTTGAAAAGTGGTTTTATGACAATAATACAGGGGAGGCTGTCATCAGAGTGAAAAATGGTGCTGAAATAAAAGTTTTTGATCCAATGGAACTCTTCAGCTTTTGTGATGAAGACCTGCTGGTTCTTTGCGAGAATCATATCAAAGCAGGTGCAGGTGAGGAAACGAGGAAGGAAGCCAGTCTGTTTATGACTGTGGCAAATAAGATTAGAGGTGTTAAAGCAGAAGTCAAGAGGCTTGCAAAGAAAGTGAGGGCCCAATATGATTTAAACATGGACATACAGGATCTGGGCAGACAGTTTGGTCAAGCCAGTGCTCATCCTGAAGGGGCTCGTGAAGCAGGAGGAGACCATGGAGAATCATGTGCTGAAGCCTCTGAGGAAGTCGTTGCACGAGGTGTAGAAGACAAATCAAATGCAGCGGAGGAAACTGGAGCTGACAAGATAAATCAAGATGAGTGAAGGCGGTGAGGTCCAACCTAGGGGGAATATTGAAGATCATGCATAGGTTGGACTTGTGACATCCGTCACCTTAAGGTCCGTCAATTAACGTGATTGTCCGTTATCTACTCTTTGATCGATCATGCCTCGTCCTTATTTGACTCTTTATGTGGATATCATGTGTGCATTATTATCGTTTTGTGTGCATTCGTTATGACCATATGTTAACCTTAAAAGACTTTTAAAACTTTCATTTTTGAAAACGTCAAATATATCATTTTTATATATATATTAAATATTTTTAACATAACCATTTCTTAAGTCATGACAACATTAAATGTACTTTTACAATTACAATAAAGCATCCAATAAAGTCGTTTTCAACCGAACCAAATTGGGAAAGCTCGGGGGTTAAGTGCAGGGACTAAACTTGTAATTTTGTAAACTTGGGCTGGGTATAAATACCCCCCTTACCAGCCCTAAGCCTTCACTTTCACCATCTTCTTCATCTTCATCCTCTCTTCACACACAAAATCTCCATTCTAGCACCGAATCCTACCCGTGTGGTCTTGTTTTCTTCGTCTAGACACCATCTACAGCTCAGACTACTCATTTCTAGCAGGTAGTCGTCTTTGGTTGTCCGTTTTCTAGCCTTTTCACGGCTGTCCAAAACTAGGGTTTCGGGTGTTCGGGTTCAACCCGAACACACAAGGTCGTATGGGTGCGTGTGAGGTCTTCTTGCTTGTGTTTCATGTTTGTGTATGTTTGTTGAGTGTTTCTGGAGGTCCTTATGGTGTAAAACCCGTGTTTGGAGCAGCTCGGGGGCTGCTCAGCCCGACCACAGTCGCGATTCTGCAGATCAGGCGACTGGGTCAACCATGCGATTGAGCCGTGCGACTGAGTGGGTCGTGCGACTGAATCATGCGTTTGAGTCAATTGTGCGACTGAGTTGTGCAACTAGGCATGTCGTGCGACTGAGTCGTGCGACTGAGTGTTTGTATGCGATTGAGTCATGCGTGCGAATGAGTGTATGCGATTGAGTCATGCAATTGAGTGATTGTGTGCGATTGAGTTAGGTGACCGACTGAGTGTGTGCGAATGCGCGTGATTCGCACGACTGGAGTCCAATCGCACGAATGAAGGTTCAATCGTACGAAAGTAGCTAATTCACACGATTGAAGGTTGGTTCGTGCGTATGGAGGTTGATTCGTGCGATTGGGTGTTGTGTGGTACGACTGAAGGCCAGTCATACGAATGAAGGATCAATCGTACGAATAAAGCTGATTCGCATGATTGAGGGTTGAATCGTACGAATGGAGGTTGAGTCATGCGTCTGACCTTGTTATGCGACTGAAATTGTTGTGTTTGATCTCCTTTGTGCGTGGTGTGAGTAAGTCGTGTGATGTTGATGGTAACATTAACACAATAGCCATTGTTCGGCCACAAATATTAAAGTCAACGCGAAAAAGGGCACAAATACTATTTTAAACAAATTAAACTAACGTTTTACAACGACCAACCGACTTATAACTATTGACACATATTCAATACTTCTTCATTAACAACGAGACTTTTACTCAAACATCATCAATAATGGCAATAATGTCTTGTACTTGGATCTACATAAGAACTAGTACGCGTGTCAGTTTGTGTGTTATACGCGACCCAACCGATACGACCCGAATCGACCCATCATTATTGCGCGCTTATATATATATATATCATATAATTAATGCTTACAATAACTGTCAATAGGTGTTTGACTGTTTATTTGCACTCAACATTTGGGATTACATCGATCATACATACTTACCACTTAACAAGTGAGTTTCGTGGCCCCTTTTTACGCTTATACAATATTTCAATCATTTACAACTTGGGGGAAAAGTATGCTTACTCATTTTCAATGCTGTACAACTTACATACATTTTACATACAAGGAATCAACGTGATACTGTGTTGCAAGTACTATTTGATACATGCTTGTGTCTGCTGTGTGGTTCTATCTTTGCAACTATTTAATTCCAGTGTGGGAACCGACGGTTAGGTATTGGTAGTACTACTGGGTTGACACCCCCACCCTCGTTCGATGGTATACTAGTTGGTACCATCAGTGGCCAGGAACAGGCCCTTGGGTGAATATATGCCGACAATTTCTTTGTGTACGTCGCTAGGTTTGGTTGCGAAGCTCATGTCATGTGATATTTACTTGTGTATATAACTGTATTCACGGTATTCCATTACGCTTACATCATACAGCATCACTTACATTTTTATTACATAAACCTGTGAGCTCACCAACAATTATGTTGACAGTTTTAAGCATATCTTTTCAGGTGATCATGCAAGTCCAGGGATCTAGGTGTGCTGCCTTAGTGGAGACCCTAGGATGCATTTTTGGGACTTAACATGTTTTGATAAACAATCTTTTGAACAATGTTATCATGTGTAAATAATTATCATCTTTTGAAACTTGTTCCCGGGTTGTGGGAATTAACAATTACAATTTCATCTTATGTGAATATGTGTATCTTCATCATGTTATGCTTATGGCTATGTTGTCGTGAACATTGACTAAACACGACACAAGTCCCCTTGTTGTCGGGTGTCGTCATGACACGCTTGTCATCATTTATTTATATTGCTCTCTATCGCTTACCATGTGTTATGACGATCCCGGTCTCTTTACATCCCCGTGTTTCCGCTTTTAGCGGGGGTGTGATAGATTGGTATCAGAGCCTTTGGTTATAGAGAATTAGGCAATACGCTTGACCTAGACTATAACCTAGGAACCTTCATGTAGATTTGCATGCTAGGACTCTGTATGCATATTATATCTCGTGTATGTGTTCCTCGCTGCTTGATTTGCTCATCTATTTGTTATGTGATCTTTCCACCCTATGAGAGAGCCCTTGTGCTCACTCTTTTATGGGATGCTTCTATTGGATCTTCCGTCCCCTCTGCGCGCCGAGTTAGTTTATCAGATCCGGGTGTTAAACCCGAAGAGACCTTCACAGATCATGCTATTGCGCTTGACCTTGGACATTGAGATTAAACCTGAGGAGGCCTTGCCTGAAACCTCGAAAGAGGAAGGAAATAGGCAACCTCCGCTAGACTAAACGTGATTGTATACATGGACTTACAATTGTTGTGATGGATTATCATTGAACATTATCAATTCATGGTGTGTGAACTGCACGAATTACATGCGATGTGTGATGACAATAAGTGTGATATTGACATGGAATAATGGACTTGATGAGTGTTATGGACATACACTTTCAATTAATTTAAGCTTATGTGTTTACCTTTCTATGGATAGAACATGCCGCCTCGAAGAGTTACCCGCAACAATAGTGGCGGGAGTGAAGCCTCAAGGGGCAGAGGCCGAGGCAGAGGCAGAGCACCAAGGACAAACGATGCTCCTGCCAGTAACAGTTAAGGAACAGGGAACGCCGACATGGCAGCCCTGATCGCTCAGCAATTGGCCGCATTGATTCCTACTATCGTGGCCCAAGTGAGCAACGATGATGGACCCCAAGGTGGGATCGAAACTGAGACGGGAAACGGAAACTTGACCGGAAACGAGAGCAACCAGGAAACCGGAAATGGTGGTACTGCCGGTATCGAAACTGGGGTTGTTAATGCCCGTCGGGGATGTTCGTACAAGGAGTTTCTGGCTTGTAAACCGAGGGAATTCGACGGGAAAGGTGGGGCGATAGCCCTAACCAGGTGGCTGGAGAAGATGGAGGCAGTGATTGACATGAGTGAGTGCCTCGACAGTCAAAGGATCAAGTATGCCACTTGTTCACTACAGGGTAAGGCCCTAACCTGGTGGAACACCCAGGTTCAAGCTCGAGGAAGAGAATCTGCGATGCAGATGTCATGGGATGAGTTCAAAGCCTTGATCACCGAGGAATACTGCCCTCTCAACGAGATGCAGAAATTAGAGCATGAGTTCCGGAATCATGCCATGGTGGGAGCAGGGCATGCAGCTTATACTGATCGTTTTCATGAGCTGGCTAGATTGTTCCGCTTCTAGTCACGCCGGAATCAAAGAGGATTGAAAGGTACATTTGGGGACTCGCGCCTCAAATTAGAGCGATGGTCACAGCAGCCGCTCCTCCTACTATTCAGAGCGCAATTCTGAAAGCCGGCGCTTTGACTGATGAGATGGTTAGAACTGGGGTTTTGGGCAGAGGAGCAGAGAAGAGGAAAGATGTTGGGGAATCGAGCCGGTCGAGTGCCGGGAAATTTGAGAAGAGGTCTAAACCAACCAGGAATTTTGTGGCTGTGTCTCAGGCCAGGAGAGAGTATGTGGGGCCGCACCCCAAATGTGACAGGTGCAATTATCATCATCCCCCAGGGACGCAGTGCCGGGTGTGCGCGAACTGTAGGCGCCCGGGTCATCTGGCAAGAGATTGCAGAACTGCGCCGAATCTGGTAGCACCCGTCAACGCGGTTAACCCCGCCGGGAATGCAAGGGCTTGCTTTGAGTGTGGGAGCCCTGATCATTACAGAAACATGTGCCCCAGGCTGAATCGGGCACCGGGTCAACAGGGAAACAACCAGCAGCAGGTGATGGCTATAGCTGGGAATCAAGGCCCGACTACTCAGGGGAATGCAGCTCGGGGACGTGCATTCGTCATTGGAGCCAATGATGCCCGTCAGGACCCGAATGTTGTCACGGGTACGCACTTACTCAATCATCACTTCGCATCTATATTATTTGATACTAGAGCAGACAATAGTTTTATATCTTCCGAGTTTGTGCAATTGCTTGATTTGAGTCCTAGTAGGCTAGAAACTAGCTACTCTGTAGAAATGGCCAATTGTAGAGTTGTTCAGGCCGATGAGATTATTAGGAAGTGCTCGTTAACGTTGGAGGACCATGCCTTCGATATAGATTTGATACCCTTTGAGTTAGGAAGCTTTGATGTGATTGTGGGCATGGATTGGTTGTCGCAAAACGGAGCAGAGATTGTTTGTCGAGACAAAGTAGTACGTATCCCTATGCCAAACGGGGAAGTACTCAAGATTCAGGGAGAACGACCGGATAAGAACTTAAAGCTTATTTCCTGCATGAAAGCACGCCAGAGTTTACGAAAGCAGTGCTACGCTTTTCTGGCTCATGTGGTTGAAAAGAAAGACGAAGACAGGAAACTGGTGGATATTCCAGTGGTACGGGATTACCCAGAAGTATTTTCAGATGACTTGTCGGGTTTGCCTCCTCCACGACAGGTGGAATTCCGTATAGAGTTGGTTCCTGGAGCTACATCGGTAGCAAAAACACCGTATCGATTAGTGCCATCCGAAACGCAAGAGTTGTCTAGTCAGTTATAGGAACTACTGGAGAAGGGTTTTATTCGACCGAGTCATTCACCGTGGGGAGCGCCGGTACTATTTGTCAAGAAGAAGGATGGATTGTTCCGTATGTGCATCGATTACCGTGAACTGAACAAGTTGACGGTGAAGAACCGATATCCTCTCCACAGGATCGACGATTTATTTGATCAGCTGCAAGGAGCTTCGTATTTTTCAAAGATCGATCTTCGTTCTGGTTATCATCAGCTAAGGGTTTTCGAGGACGACATACCGAAGACAGTGTTTAGGACTCGTTACGGGCATTATGAGTTCTTGGTCATGCCGTTCGGGTTGACTAACGCACAAGCTGTGTTCATGGACCTAATGAATCGGGTGTGCAAACCTTACTTGGATAAGTTCGTGATCGTGTTCATAGACGATATACTTATTTACTCCCGATCAAAAGAGGATCATGAAGAACATCTTCGGGCAATTCTGGAGCTGCTACGCGAAGAGAAACTTTTCGCCAAGTTCTCGAAGTGTGAGTTTTGGTTGCAGGAGGTGAAGTTTTTGGGTCATGTGGTTAATGAGGACGGGATTCATGTAGACCTGGCAAAATCGAAGCGGTGAAGAAATGGGATACGCCCCAGACACCATCAGAGATACGACAATTCTTGGGATTGGCCGGTTACTATCGTCGCTTCATCGCGAATTTCTCAAAGATCGTGCAACCGTTAACCCTGCTTACTCAGAAAGACAAGAAGTTTGACTGGGGATATGCACAAGAGCAAGCGTTCCAAACGTTGAAAGATAAGTTGTGCAACACGCCTATATTGTCTGTCCCAGAGGGAACCGATGATTTTGTGGTTTACTGCGACGCGTCACATCAAGGGTTGGGATGTGTACTAATGCAGAAGGATAAGGTGATTGCCTACGCTTCGCGACAGCTTAAAGTGCACGAAAAGAACTACACCACTCATGATCTTGAGTTGGGCGCTGTAGTATTTGCACTCAAGATTTGGAGGCATTACCTGTATGGCACCAAATGCATCATCTTCACTGATCATAAGAGCCTTCAACATATTCTGGATCAGAAGGAACTTAATATGCGCCAACGACGTTGGGTAGAGCTTCTTAGTGACTACGACTATGAGATCCGGTATCATCCGGGGAAAGCTAACGTGATGGCTGATGCCTTAAGCCGTAAAGAACGTGTGAAACCACTGCGTGCACGAGCGTTGGGATTGACCATCCAAACCAACTTGAAAGCTCAGATCCAAATTGCACAAAGTGAGGCATTGAAAGAAGAAAACCTTGCGGGAGAAGAATTCCGAGGGTTGGATAAACAGATGATTCGCAAGGATGACGGTATACAGTACTTCATGGATCGCATATGGGTACCCAAATGGGGAGGTGTTCGAACCTTAGTCATGGATGAAGCCCACAAGACGTGATATTCTATTCATCCTGGTGCAGACAAGATGTATCATGATCTCAAGGATCTATACTGGTGGCCAGGCATGAAGAAAGACATTGCCTTATACGTCAGCCGATGCTTGACGTGTTCGAAAGTCAAAGCTGAACATCAGAAACCATCGGGATTATTACAGCAACCTGAAATTCCCGAGTGGAAATGGGAGAACATAGCTATGGATTTCATTACCAAACTCCCTAGAACGAGCAGCTGTCATGACTCGATATGGGTCATTATTGATCGAATGACAAAATCAGCACATTTCTTGCCTATCCGAGAAGACTACAAGATGGATAAGTTGGCGAGATTGTACATCAAAGAGGTCGTGACACGGCACGGGGTGCCAGTGTCAATCATATCCGACCGTGATAGCCGATTCACTTCACGATTTTGGCAGACATTACAGAAAGCGATGGGCACTCGGTTAGACATGAGTACAGCCTATCATCCTCAAACAGATGGCCAAAGTGAACGCACTATACAGACGCTAGAAGACATGTTGAGAGCGTGTGTAATCGATTTTTGTGGTAGTTGGGATGCTCATTTACCGTTGATCGAGTTCTCCTACAATAACAACTACCATACAAGCATTGGATGTGCTCCATTTAAAGCGTTGTATGGAAGGAAATGCAGATCTCCCGTTTGTTGGGCCGAGATTGGTGAAAGTCAGCTAACAGGCCCAGAGATCATCCAAGAGACAACAGACAAGATTTTCCAAATCAAAGATCGACTTAAAGCCGCGTGAGATCGTCAAAAGAGCTATGCCGACAATCGTCGGAAGCCTCTAGAATTCAATGTTGGGGATCGTGTGTTACTCAAAGTCTCCCCTTGGAAAGGAGTCGTTCGATTCGGAAAGAAAGGGAAGTTAGCCCCAAGATACGTTGGACCATTTGAGATCACTGAAAGGATCGGTCCAGTGGCTTACCGGTTAAGGTTGCCACAAGAGCTTAGCGGTGTGCATGATACTTTTCACGTGTCCAACCTCAAGAAGTGTTTGGCCGACGAATCCCTTCACGTGCCAATCAAGGAAATCAAGATTGATGACAAGCTTCATTTTGTTGAGGAACCCATTGAGATCATGGATCGAAAGGTCAAGCAACTGAAGCACAGTAGGATACCTATTATTCGCGTAAGGTGGAATTCAAAATGAGGGCCAGAGTTTACATGGGAACGTGAAGATCAGATGAAACTCAAATATCCACATCTCTTCGAGGATGACACTCTTGGACCTAACTCTAGCTGAATTTCCGGACGAAATTCTCTCAACTAGGGGATACTGTGACATCCGTCACCTTAAGGTCCGTCAATTAACGTGATTGTCCGTTATCTACTCTTTGATCGATCATTCCTCGTCCTTATTTGACTCTTTATGTGGATATCATGTGTGCATTATTATCGTTGTGTGTGCATTCGTTATGACCATATGTTAACCTTAAAAGACTTTTAAAACTTTCATTTTCGAAAACGTCAAATATATCATTTTTATATCTATATTAAATATTTTTAACATAACCATTCCTTAGTCATGACAACATTATATGTACTTTTACAATTACAATAAAGCATCCAATAAAGTCGTATTCAACTGAACCAAATTGGGAAAGCTTGGGGGTTAAGTGCAAGGACTAAACTTGTAATTTTGTAAACTTGGGCTGGGTATAAATACCCCCTTACCAGCCCTAAGCCTTCACTTTCACCATCTTCTTCATCTTCATCCTCTCTTCACACACAAAATCTCCATTCTAGCACCGAATCCTAACCGTGTGGTCTTGTTTTCTTCGTGTAGACACCATCTACAGCTTAGACTACTCATTTCTAGCAGGTAGTCGTCTTTAGTTGTCCGTTTTCTAGCCTTTTCACGGCTGTCCAAAACTAGGGTTTCGGGTGTTCGTGTTCAACCCGAACACACAAGGTCGTATGGGTGCGTGTGAGGTCTTCTTGCTTGTGTTTCATGTTTGTGTATGTTTGTTGAGTGTTTCTGGAGGTCCTTATGGTGTAAAACCCGTGTTTGGAGCAGCTCGGGGGCTGCTCAGCCCGACCACAGTCGCGATTCTGCAGATCAGGCGACTGGGTCAACCATGCGATTGAGCCGTGCGACTGAGTGGGTCGTGCGACTGAATCATGCGTCTGAGTCAATCGTGCGACTGAGTTGTGCAACTAGGCATGTCGTGCGACTGAGTCATGCGACTGAGTGTTTGTTTGCGATTGAGTCATGCGTGCGAATGAGTGTATGCGATTGAGTCATGCGATTGAGTGATTGTGTGCGATTGAGTCAGGTGACCGACTGAGTGTGTGCGAATGTGCATGATTCGCACGACTGGAGTCCAATCGCACGAATGAAGGTTCAATCGTACGAAAGTAGCTAATTCGCACGATTGAAGGTTGATTCGTGCGTATGGAGGTTGAGTCGTGCGATTGGGTGTTGTGTGGTACGACTGAAGGCCAGTCATACGAATGAAGGCTCAATCATACGAATGAAGCTGATTCGCACGATTGAGGGTTGAATCGTACGAATGGAGGTTGAGTCGTGCGTCTGGCCTTGTTATGCGACTGAAATTGTTGTGTTTGATCTCCTTTGTGCGTGGTGTGAGTAAGTCGTGTGATGTTGATGGTAACATTAACACAATAGCCATTGTTCGGCCACAAATATTAAAGTCAACGCGAAAAAGGGCACAAATACTATTTTAAACAAATTAAACTAACGTTTTACAACGACCAACCGACTTATAACTATTGACACATATTCAATACTTCTTCAATAACAACGAGACTTTTACTCAAACATCATCAATAATGGCAATAATATCTTGTACTTGGATCTACATAAGAACTCGTACGCGTGTCAGTTTGTGTGTTATACACGACCCAACCGATACGACCCGAACCGACCCATCATTATTGCGCGCTTATATATATATATCATATCATTAATGCTTACAATAACTGTCAATAGGTGTTTGACTGTTTATTTGCATTCAACATTTGGGATTACATCGATCATACATACTTACCACTTAACAAGTGAGTTTCGTGGCCCCTTATTACGCTTATACAATATTTCAATCATTTACAACTTGGGGGAAAAGTATGCTTACTCATTTTCAATGTTCTACAACTTACATACATTTTACATACAAGGAATCAACGTGATACTGTGTTGCAAGTACTATTTGATACATGCTTGGGTCTACTGTGTGGTTCTATCTTTGCAACTATTTTATTCCAGTGTGGGAACCGTCGGTTAGGTATTGGTAGTACTACTGGGTGGACACCCCCACCCTCGTTCGATGGTATACTAGTTGGTACCATCAATGGCCAGGAACGGGCCCTCGGGTGAATATATGCCGACAATTTCTTTGTGTACGTCGCTAGGTTTGGTTGCAAAGCTCATGTCATGTGATATTTACTTGTGTATATAACTGTATTCACGGTATTCCATTACGCTTACATCATACAGCATCACTTACATTTTTATTACATAAACCTGCGAGCTCACCAACAATTATGTTGACCGTTTTAAGCATATCTTTTCAGGTGATCATGCAAGTCCAGGGATCTAGGTGTGCTGCCTTAGTGGAGACCCTAGGATGCATTTTTGGGACTTAACATGTTTTGATAAACAATCTTTTGAACAATGTTATCATGTGTAAATAATTATCATCTTTTGAAACTTGTTCCCGGGTTGTGGGAATTAACAATTACAATTTCATCTTATGTGAATATGTGTATCTTCATCATGTTATGCTTATGGCTATGTTGTCGTGAACATTGACTAAACACGACACAAGTCCCCATGTTGTCGGGTGTCGTCATGACACGCTTGTCATCATTTATTTATATTGCTCTCTATCGCTTACCATGTGTTATGACGATCCCGGTCTCGTTACATCCCCGTGTTTCCGCTTTTAGCGGGGGTGTGATAGGACTCACCTTAGATTAGAATGTTTATTTTTGCTTGTAATAGGTCTTACGTTAGTTTCCTTTTGTATGTTATTAGCTTTATATAGTTTTGTTTCGCTCACAGTTAGCTGTTTAGTTCGTCGGGCGAAACTCCTGTTTCTGCCGGGCGAAACTATAGTTTTGGCAGAACAGTTTCGCTGACAGTGAAACTGTCTGTGAAACTAAGACTGCTATATATACTTATGTTCATTTTCATTGTGGTAAGCTTGCAAAACCCTAATCGTGAATCATTGTTGCAAGTTACCTTTTCAAAGCAGTTATTACACAGAAATATCATTGTGCTTGAGGTTATTGATTGTTATGATGTTCATTGTCTTATATTGAATGAGTTCTTATTGTAATCAATCTTCTTTCGTCATGTTGTTTATTGTGTTTGTTGGATATTGAACGATTCTTCATATCATTTGCACTGTAATACGATCAAATGGACCAACAAGTGTTGTTCATATCCAAAACATATGTATTTCCTTTTCTTGATCCTTTAAGAATGATCCAATATTCTGGAGCAAAAAAACCTGGCTTAATAATGTAACAGTTAGTGTTATCAAATAATGTGGTATAATTTTGATCACAAATTTGAGACACACTCAGTAAATTATATTGTAAATTTTCACAATAGTTTACTTTCTCAAATTTGAGAACACCATTAGTTACCATTCCTTCACCAACTATTTTACCTCCCTTCTTATCCCCACCAAATGCCACATATGATGCATTTTTATGCTTGAAGTCATGGAGAAATGAACAGTTTCTGTCCTATGCATGGAACAACCACTGTCAACATACCACTTGTCAGCTCTCCAAGATTGTTCCTGCACACAGAAAGAAATAAGTTAGAATTGACAACCCAAGCCTTAATGATCTTGGGTTTGCCAACAGTGTCTAAAATTGTTACTCCTTCATGAATTAGTCTTGAAGTTTCAGTATTTATTCTAGTTTTGTTTGATTCATTCTGAGTTGTTTCAGGTGAGGATGATTCTGTTGAAGATGAGGTTGTTACTCTGGGTCCTGGTTTCTCAATCTCTTCTTCATTCACCTTATTTTTGTTAGTTTGTTGCTTTGATTTTGATAATGAATCTTGATTGTTGAAAGTTTCACTATCTTTTAATTTTAAATGAGGTACATGAGTTCCCTTTCAAAATTATCAAAGAAAGTATCATCAGCGTTTCCTTTTCAGTTAAATCCACCCTTTTGTGAGGTGTTTTTGATTGCTGAAATGCTGTTCTTTTCTTCAAAGGTGACCATCAGTGGATGTTTTCTCCTTTGGTTTTGACTTTTGTTTTTGTTTTGGCTTCTTAATTTTTTAATCTTTTTCACAATCAGTAGATTGAGTGTCTGATTCAGCTTTATCTGATTGTTTCATATGTGCTCTTTGTCTTGTTTTTTATTGAAATAACATTCCTGAGTTGAATGGTTATTTTTGTTACAAATAGCACTATGTTTGTTGAAGTAGCAGTCAGATGTCATGTGATTGTTCATACTGCAAATAGAACAATAACTACTGAAGTAACAATCTTCAGTTTTGTGGTTTTTCATGTCACACCATTTGTAATACATCTCCTCTGATTCTTTGTCAGAATCAGTTACTTTCTTCTTCTTTGTCAACTTCTGAGGCTTTGCATCCTTTTCCATTTTTGAAGTTGATTTATCCTCTTTCAGCTTTTGAGGCTTTGATTTTGTTTGTTGCTGACTCTGCCTTTCGTAGATCATCTACTGAATCATCAGATTTGTTTTTCCGCAGATCTTCTACTGAAGAAGGTTTCTTCTTCCACTGAAGATCAGCTGATTGCTTCTTCTTTCATTTATCTACCGAAACTGCATGTACTTCCTCAGTAGGTACACACTTTCCAGTTTCTTCATTTGAAGATTTTTTTTGCTGATGAAGTTCCTGAAGACCTTCATTTAGCTGAGCTATTCTCTTGGAAATAGTCTTCAGCATGTTTCTTTGTTTTGGAGGATATGACAACTTTGTTTTTTCAAGAACTTTTGGAAGGTTTGTTTCAAAAACAACATTCTTACCCATGTTCAGTACATCATCATCATGTTCATCAGAATCATCCAAGTCATCACACTCATCAAAGTCAAATTTTGAGTTATTTTGATTAATCTTTTCTGATTCAAAAGACTCAGTTTCATTCATCTTAGTTTTATTATGAATAACTTGTTGATTAGATTTTGTTTCAAACTTGGTGCTTAGCACAAAATGATTTGACAAGTTATTTGTCATGGATTCAGGTAAAGGTGAGTAATCATTGTTTATAGGAGGTGCCACAACATTATATCCCAACCCAGACCTGTTCTTTGATTTAATATGAGAATTTAGTAATTTCTCATACTATTGAGATGAAAGTTGAAACTTTTGAAGTTTCACTTCAGTTGATGCATGATCAGCCATGGATTTAGTTAAAGAAGTGGTCAGATGCTCAACTTATGCTTTTAAACTGTAATTTTCTGAAACAAGTTTATCTAAATCCTTTCGTAAAGAGTTAATTTTGATTTGATATAATTTATGTTCTCTTACATGAGATTCATTCAAAATCATTGTTTCTTTAAATTTATCAGCCAGTTGTTGAGCATGGACTCTATATCTTTCAACTTCCTCAACACATATTGATGAACATAACCTATCTCTTACCTCTCTAGCCATGGGTGTGTGAAGTCACTGGATCGGTAGACATCCGAGCATGTTCTTGACGGAAGGAAACAAAATCAAAACCAAGAGACAAACAATAAACACGATCTATAATAAAATGGTTTCATTGATAAAACCTAATGATTACAAGATCGTTACAACATAAGAATAAAGACTCTTTGCAAGGGGAGATCGAGCATGATCCCCCCTCTCATCCGGCAGCCCTAGGCTCCAGGCAGACTCCCTCTCAAATCCTTAATCACCCTACACATTGAAACTGGTATATATAGGCCTCGGCCCATATTAGATGCGACTGGGCCCATTCGTGCGATTGGAGCATGCGTATGGTTCAATCGTACGACTGGACCATGCGTATGGTTCAATCGTGCGACTGGACCATACTTATGGTTCAGTCTTACGAATGGCCAATCGCATCTCTCAGTCGCACGATTGGCCCATTAGCAAGGCTCAGTCGCACGCTGAGTCTCATTCGCATATGCTCCTACGAATGACCCAGTTTCATGTGTTTACAACATATCAGGTGTATTACATTAAGCCTAGACCATTCGGCAAGCTACGGACACACTATATATGACAATATATGCTCCAACAGGGTGGAACTTTGTTTTCCATGTGAGCCATTAAAGCTTTATTGGCTCTATAAGCAATCATTGCCATTTGCTATTGTAGATCCATCTCCTCTACTACCTCTGGATGTAGTTCTTTCAAGTCTTGCTGGCAAATGTTGACAGATATTAATGAGCTTCCCAGGTAAGCTTGAAAACTTAAACTGAAAGCTGCAAAAGATGCTTTTTGTTCTTCAGAGTCCAGAATGACAGTGATGGGCTCTGTTTGGTTGTTATTTGATGAAGACTTTGCTGATGATGTATCTCTTTGATCATCAGTTCTTCCTTTATCTTTTCTTGACTTATTTTGAGAAGATTTATTTGAAGGCTTTGATGCATAGAAACTTACTTCCTCTTCATCTTCACTCAAAGTACAAGAGTTATCACTATCATTGTTAGAAATAAAGGCACTTCCAGCACTTTTTGTTTCTTTAAAGTGATAGGGTGAGACATGAGTTCTCACACTCTTGTTTTTTGAATTTTCATTTATTTCAAGAGCCTCAACTTTAGCTACTAATGTATCTAAACCAGTTGCTTTGAGGTCAATGGTGTTCTTGAACATGGACACATTTTGCTTCCAACTTTTTAGTAAAGTATGGAGCATCTTCTTGTTTAATTCCTCATTTGTGTATTTCAACTCCAAGATATTTATCTCTGTTACAAGTTGCATAAATCTATGGAGTTGTTGAGGAATTGATTCACCATCAATATGATGAAAGGTTTCATATTGTGAACGAAGGGTGTCCTTCCTAATGCTTCTGATTTCATCACTCCCTTCATAGAGTGTATGAAAAATCTTCCACAAGGAATTTGCTGTTTTGTAATTCTCACATTTGATCAATATTTCTTCAGGTAAAGCCGTACTAAGTAAGTTGTATGCTTTAATATCGACTTTAACCTTCTTTACATCATCAGGTGACAGATCCTTTGTACTTATGGGTTGATTATTGTAATTATAATCCGGCCCAAGAGTGGGTGGAATATAAGGACCTTCAATTATTGACACTCATAAGTCAGAATCTATATAATTCACATGATTCCTGAACTTGATTTTCCAGGATTTAAAGTCTGCTTTGGTTTCCAACTTTGGAGGTTGGTATGATGATCCACCAAAGTTACTCATGTTTTGATTTGTTGAATCAAAAGTTTGTTAATGTATTTGTTCAAATAAATTTGAACAATTTATGAATGTCAATCAATAAGCAAGATCAACTATTCAATTGATTTGAATATTGACCCAAGTTAATCAAGCAATGTAACAGTACTTGCTGAAGGACAATTCACTGTTTTAATAAAATCACACAAAAACGATTTGCTTAAAAAAACAATAGATCTACTCAGTAAAAAAGTGACAAATCTAGTGAAACAAGCAAACAATTGAACACTATTAAAACTGATAGATCAATCGATCTAAATCAATGAGCACTTGGCTCTGATACCACCTGTGAATCCAAGGATCGTAATCAGGAATTATCGGTGTTAATAGGAAATCAAGTTAATGTTTGCAGAATAAACATTAACCTTGTTTAATTGTTATAATAATTATATATCAAATATAATGATTAATGATTATGACGAACACAATGATAAGAACACAATTAATAAGCAAACAAATAGATTTGATTCAAACGTATTTCATTAAACAAAATAATGATTACAAATGAATGAATAATGAATAATAAATGCTTCGAACATGTTGATATTGATGTGACGGCTGCTAGGGTTTATGTTTGTGTTATTTGATGTGATGCTTAGGTTTGTCGTATTGATGCTTGGTTGTTTGTGTTAGTGTGTCCTCGTGTTCTCTCTCTTGATGTGAAACCTAGGATCCATATTTATAGGCACGTGTGTTTCAGTTAAAGAAACACCGGATCCCTTGGGATTCGCACAACTATCTTGTTGACTTGTTGACTTGTAACTCTTGTATTATTTAAATACAAGTGTTTGAGTTCCGCACCTACAAAGTCTTCCGTAGGTGTTTGTTCTTCCGAAGGTACTTGTTCTTCCGAAGGTACTTGTTCTTCCAAAGTTCTTCAGTCTTCCGAAGGTGTTTGCTCATCCGCAGGAGTTTGCTTGAACTCTTTGATTGACCACTTGAACTCCAGATCTGATTGTTCATCCGCAGATGATCTTCGGATGTTTGTAACTTGTAAGAATGTATCTACGGAAGAACAAAATGTTCATCCATAGATGTTTCTTACACTTAGTTTGTACCTGCAATCATACACAGATCAATATACACATGGGTTAACCTATATAGACAATGCATACATCAAAATAGTGAATTACAATCATTCATTACAAATATTGATTAAAGTTCTAAGCCTATACAAATTGATCTAGATCTATTGTTCCTAGATCTAATAGGATTTTAACTCCTGAGGATATTAAGAAGGAGGAGAGAGAGAGAGGAAGAGGAAGCTAAGGGGAGAAAGTTCCTCTGGTTTTCAAGCTTCATGCAAGCTGCAATCAGGGCTGCCCCCCAGACCAAACACTCAAGATGATGAGTTGAGGGCAGTTAGGATTACTTACCTGCAGACCAGGAACTATGACATTGATGAGATTATATCTCTCCACTTAGAGGAATTTAATGAACTGGCTGACATGGAAGTGTCAAGAGAGATGAAGGAAGCAGAGGATGCAAGGCTACTTCTCCAAATCAAAGAGAAGAAGAGATAGAAAAGATTATAAAAGCATGTCCCTACTCTCTCCCCTGTTCAAGAAAGCCCTGTGCAAGAGACTATGGTAGCTACACAAGAACCTCAGGTAGACAAAGAAA
>CM046031.1:16416414-16573914 GCA_025215565.1 Flaveria ramosissima | reverse complement strand
AGACCTTAGAGGGTATGTTGGGCATGATGATGATGATGTTGCATAATTTTGCATGATGTATGTTATGTATGTATGATGTTGCCCTATATAATGATGATGACTGTATATGTTGATGTTCCTGATTAGGATGAATGTTTATCTTTCCTGTGGCTTTACGTGTTATGTTAATGAATGAATTGAAAGTATTATGTAACGTAAAGTGAAAGATGATGAAAGAGGAACATGATGAATGCGTGCATTAATAGATGATGAAAGTAAGAAAGTCATGCAAGCCTTGTATGTCGGGACACACCATTAAAAGGTGTTAGCCCAACGGTGTGTGGGTTCGCTACCCCATGAGGATGCACATCGGGGTCTGTCTTTGTGATTGACCATTTGTATAGAACCATTGCTGCATACCTTAGGTACTGTGACCACGAGGTGCGGTGCATCGTTATAAAAAGGTCTATGATAGGCCTAGGTCCAGAACCATGAACAGAAAGGTATTTGTTGATGCATGTATGTCCCTAGATCATGATTTGTAATGTAATGAACTTGTCTGTCTGATTATGATGTAATTGTAATAGATTAATGAAATGATATGAATTGGTTGTTACTTGTAATGTTTAATATTTCATTAATGAGTTGTGATTGAATTGATTGGGTTTATGATTGTTTGAATGATAGCACATTATGTTATATTAATTAAAACATTCAAACTTAACTTAATGAAGTTCTCATGCGGATGGCCCATGCGAATGGACCACACGCATGAATAACTTCATACGATTGACTCAATCGCACGACTGAACCAGGAGACTGGATCAGTCGTATGATTGACACATAAGATTGACTCAATCGCATGACTGAACACTCAGTCGTGCGGATGAATCAACCGCATGGTTCAATCGCACGACTGAACCATACTTATGGCCCAGTCGCACGATTGAACAATACTAACCTATAAATAGACCCAATTCGTGGGAAAACGTAAGCATTCATCCCATTACGATTCCAGACGTACCCTAGCCGTCCAGAAGCCTCCCAAATCGTTCTCCAAGTTCATAGAACACATCAGATCGGTTCATAATCGATTTCTGACGTTGATTTCAATTCTTGATTGTTTCATCGTGTGTTCTCACTGATTGGATCGCCAATCAAATAGGATTCCGCACTATTTGAGTGGTTTAACACGCAACACTCGGTATTTCGTTCAAATACCAGGTCCTAACAAGTGGTATCAGAGCATTGGCTCTTGATTTCGTGTTGATTCAATCAAGATTGCATAAAAGTTTGGTTTTTGCACGAAAAACGCAATCTTTTGCATCAAAAGTGATCTTGGACGTTCCCTGCTCATTGAAGTTCAGTTTCTACGGACTTAGACGATTTGGACTTGCAAAATTTCAAATTTTTACGGCTGAAACCCGTCAAACGTAGAATTTTCGCAAAACAGCAGCTTCAGTCGCCGAGTGACCCATTCGCACGACTAGACTCATTCGCAGTGTTCATTCGCACGACTGGACCTAGTCGCACCTCCATTCGGCCGACTGAACCGTTCGTTCGCATAGCTCATACGCACCAGATTCATTCGCACGACTGAACCATTCGCCCTGTTCAGTCGCACGGTTGAACCAATCGCAGAGTTCATACGCCGATAAGACCATTCGCATCCTTCAGTCGCATCAGTTAAAGTTGATTTGATTAGACTCTAAGTTTATTAACCATGGAAGATCAGATGTCAGCCTTTACTGCTGGGAAGGACTCAAGAATTCAGAACCTGCTGCTGCTTGAGAGTGAGGTGGGTATTCACAATAAACCACCAAAGCTCTTGACTTTAGATGAGTTTCCTCACTGGAAACAACGTTTTTGAGATCTACCTCAATGGAGTAGATCCTAATCTGTGGGAAGCTATCGAGGTTGGGTATAGTACACCGGTGGGAGCAGATGGAGTAAAATTAACGTTAAGTGGGATGACTGACGCACAGAAAGTAAAGTAAATGCAGAGAAAAGAGTTTATGCGATGATAACTCAGTCGATCCCCAAGACATATTCCACCAGTACTCAGAGAACAAGCAGTCCAAGAAACTGTGGGATGAGCTAGAGAAAAGGTATGATGGGAATGCATCGTTAAAGGCAATCAAGGCAAAGGAGTTAAAGAAAGAATTCGATAACTTCTCATCGATTGGTAACGAGAGTTTAGATGAAGTCATAGACAGATTCTACCATTTGATGAGCGAGTTGCATACACATGGAGTGGAAACAACTATGGAAGAGAAAGTAAGCAACTTCGCAGATGGATTGCCTGATAAGTGGCTTCATTCGTGTCTAATCTTAGACAGAATGGTATACTTATAAAGCTGGATATAAATGACTTTATTCTTAGACTACGTGAAGAAGCACTAAGGATGAAGTATAGAGCACAGAAGTCTTCGTATACACAAAACCCAGCTTTATACAATGCCACGCCTCAAGCTAAGACATCTGGAGCACTCTCCAGACAGCATTGTGTCTAGCTCGTCAGGTCCTTCACATGCTTCTCCTTCTGGATCAGACACGTCAGGGTCGTCATGTACCCATTATATTGGATCAGAAGCAAGTGCTACTAAATTGAAGACCGAGAACCTCGGTAATGTGACTATAGAAGTAGCACGAGAGCATATGGATCTTCTCGCCGCAGTAGTTCATTCATATGATGGACTTGTGGCTGGGAAGATTGGAAACTGTCATTTGGCAGATGAAGACTACGAGCAGGTAGATGAAATGGAGCTTGAAAGAATGGATATAATGTGGGCCTTAGCTAGCGCTGTCCGAAGGGCGAAGAAGTTTGTTAAGAAGACAGGACAAAATTTGATAGCTACTAAGGATACCACATTGTGGTTTGACAAGAGCAAAGTGACCTGCTTCAACTGTGGAGAGAAAGGGCACTTCAAGAGGGAATGTGTCAAGCCAAAGAAGACGGGTAATGGGAACCCGTTCTCATCCTTTACTCGCCAAGACAAGCAAGCTTCCAGTTCTACTTCATCAAACAAGGACCCAAAAGCCTTGACTGCTCATGATGATGAAGGACAGGACTGGAGTTTTAGATTTGTCTCCCCAGAATCTAACATTGCCAGTGTTGAAGATATTGATGATGATTCTGCGAGTGAAGGTGATTTAGCAGTTGATATAGCGATGTCACACAATGAAGAAACAACTGCAGCTGAAGTCAGTTACATACCAAAGGAGGAGACTTCCACGTCAGATACAGAAAAGTCAGAATCACCAGAACCAGAGACGTCTGATGCTGCGTTGATGGCTAACTCTTCAGAAACAACACAGGTAAGTACAACTGACCAATGTTTAATAATCATGCTTGTTCTAACTGTGATATGTTTAGGAATAGCATTGATGAAAAATTTGCTAGGTTATTAGATCACAATGATAACTTAGTAAAGGATTTACAACTATGCACTGAGGCCAATAGAGTTCTAAAACAAAATGAGCATAGTTATAAAGAAAAGATAGACCTATTGACAAACAACTTAGGGAAACCGAAGTAGTTGCCTTTAATCAATCAAATGACATTAGGTACTATCTAAACTCCCTAGAGGACACTAAGAAACAAAAGGCAGTTCTAGAAGTAGAAGTTAATTCCTTAAAACAGAAACTGCATAGTTGGACTAGTTCTTCACACATAGTTCAACACTTAGTGAGAGAAAGAAATAATGGGGAGGGATTAGGCTACAAAGTGGTTCCACCACCACCAGATACCTTGATGAACACCAAGTTTAAACCAGTTAACAACAACCCAATCAAGGATCATGTGGTGACCACTCCTCTTGTTACTGATCCAGACACATATCATGTTCATCTACTGAATCTTGACAGAAACAAAAGGAGGCCACTTCAAAGGCAAAGGGTAAATTGCCTTGTGTTAATCTGGAAAATGAATTTGAAAAAGTTAACTTAAAGTCAGGGTCAAACAGAGTCAAATCAGAACCCAAAAAAGACTTCAAACGTTAATTTTTCACAAGCTACAAGTCAAAACCAGTTAACCAAAAAGTTGAACAAGTTAAACAGGTTAAAACAGTTAAATTTGTTAAACCAGAGAAAACATCAAACATGCAAGAGTCAAACCTAAAGTGATTGATGTTACTAAAGTGTCACGCATTTCTCCACAAAGAAAGTCAAATTATAAGTTGATAGCAGATTGTGCTACAACTGTGGAGAATATGGACATATTGCTTCCTATTGTCCTTTCTATCAGACACCTAGGAAGAAGATTGATCTTCAGGACTCTAGACCTAGGTCTTCTAAGAGGAGTTCTCTAACTCCACCTAAAAGATCTAGTGAGCCTAAAGTCCAACCTGTAAGCCAGACGACTGTTTATCATAAACAGGCATTGCACAAATCTGGCTTATGGAAAGAGAAGAAGACCTGTGTGACTGATACTGATGACAAGAAGGAATCTGAGTTACCCTCACCTTCTAAAGGTCAATGGGTAGAGTTTGATGTGTGATGCCTCTGGGAAACCCAAGACAGTAAAGGCTTGGGTTCCTAACCTAAACTAATACATTTACTTGATATGTGCAGGGTGTTCGGTAATAGCGCTGAGACTAACACGTGGATTATAGACAGCGGAGCATCCAGGCACATGACAGGAATAGAGCCCTTTTATCAAATGTCAAATAAATAAAAGGAGGGCATGTTTCTTTTGCAGGAAACAAGGGAGGATACATCACAGCACAGGGAGAAGTGGGAAATCAGAAAGTTAAGTTTGATAAGGTGAACTACGTTCAACAACTTCAAAATAACTTGCTTTCTGTTTCCCAAATCTGCGATAAAGGATTTAAAGTCATCTTCGACAACAACAAGTGTTACGTGCTGAAGAAAGACTATATGATTCCAAGGACCAAGTTCTGATGACTGCTTCAAGATATAAGGACCTGTATGTTTTGGATCTGTCAACAGCTGCTGCTCCAACGGATCATGAAGTGCAGTGCTTTCTATCTAAAGCTACTGAGAAGGACTCAATTCTCCTGCATAGGAGAATGGGACACATTAGTCAAAGGAAGATGAATCACTTGATTCAGAAGGACTTAGTGAGAGGAGTACATGTCAAGAACTTCCAACTTCCTGACTTTTGTGTAGCTTGCAAGAAAGGCAAACAGACAAAGAAGTCTCATAAGGAAAGAAAGTTCATTCAATAGAACTTCCTCTCTTGAACTTCTTCACATGGATCTGTTTGGTCCAGTCAGTACAAGAAGCAGTGCAGGCGATCTGTACTGTTTTGTGGTCACTGATGACTACTCAAGGTTCACTTGGGTAATGTTTCTGAAATCCAAATCAGAAACATTTGAGTCATTCAAGGATTAGTCACCACTCTGGAATCTCTCTACAAGCTAAAGGTTAGACAAGTACGCTCAGACAACGGGACCGAATTCAAGAATCAATGGATGGAGGCATACTGCAAGAAAGGGAATTGTTCATCAATTCACTTCAGCATACACGCCTCAGATGAATGGTGTTGCTGAGAGGGAAAATAGGAGCTTGATAGAGACTGCACGGACTATGCTGGCGACTCGAAACTAACTGCCGATCCAATTCTGGAAATGAGGCAGTAGTGTAGCAAATGCATGTTATACACTGAATCGAGTCCTAATAGTCAAGCGCCACGGAAAGACATGTTATGAGCTACTACAAAGACGCAAACCGAAATTTGCGTATCTTGAACCTTTTGGCGCGCCGTGTACACTTCTGAAGAAGACACAAGAAGGAAAATTCAGCGAGAAGGCAGATGAAGGAATCTTTCTAGGATACAACATACCGAATAAGCGAGTTTACAATAACTCAACGGGTCTTCTTGTAGGTGTGGTGTAATGTCGACGTTCAGAGATATACCACACCACCTACAGGCAAAGGACTGCCTACTTCTTCGATTATGATGGATTCTTCAAATCCTTCAACATACCTCTCTCTCCCTCGGATGATGAGCTAGCTACTAGGATGATGTATGATATTCTGAATACACCATCTAGCACACAGGGAGAATCATCTACTCAGTCAGGGGAGTAGTCGAAACAGTGACTCCTCCTCTGAAGATGAAGCTGAAAGCAGATGAACCAGAACAGTCAGGAGGAACAGGTTCCAGTTCCTGAAAGTCCACAAGCATCTACGAGTGATGCACCTTCGACTTCAAAACCTCAAACTCCAACTACCTCAGATGCAGAACCAAATGTTAATAGCTTGGTTCTGAGGTAGCTGTTCCTATCTACTCCAGGATCACGACTAAACGCTATCATCCCCTTGACAATGTTATTGGGGATGTCAGATCAGGAGTACAAACCCGAAATCAGGTGTATACTCAGCTGATTACGCCTCGTTATGGAGAAAGGTTACATTCATGATGGTGCGATATCGAGTTTTGTCTCCAGTTGGGTGAGCAACAAATATGTAAGTGAGGCACTCAATGATGAGGCGTGGGTGAGTGCCATGCAAGAAGAACTTCTGCAGTTTAAGAAGTTAGGTGTATGGACATTGGTTGAGTAAACCTAAAGGTGCTAAAGTCATTGGCACTAAATGGGTACTAAAATGCAAGAAGGATGACCAAGGGTGTCATTATCAGGAACAAAGCTCGACTGGTGGTTCAAGGTTTTCGCCAAGTCGACGAGGGAATGACTACAATGAGGTGTTTGCACCCGTGGCAAGGATGGAAGCTATTCGTATCTTCCTGCCTATGCATCGTACATGAAGATCAAAGTCTACCAATTAGATGTAAAGAGTGCATTCCTTCATGGGGAAATCAGAGAAACAGTCTATATGTAAGTCAACCCGAGGGTTTGAAGATCCTTACCATCGGGATAGAGTTTACAAGCTGACAAAGCTTTGTATGGGCTCATCAAGCTCCTCGAGCTTGGTATGAGAAACTCTCAACTCATCTGTGAAACACGGCTTTCGCAGGGGGAGTAATTGTTGACTGTACACTGTTTATTAAGGAAAAGGATGGCGACCTACTGCTTGTACAGATATATGTTGATGACATAATCTTCGGGTCAAAGAACGAAGAGTTATGTAAAGAGTTTGAAGCAGTAATGAAGAAAGAATTTGAGATGAGTGCCATGGGGGAGATGAAGTTCTTTCTCGGGTTACAGGTGGATCAAACACCTAATGGAATCTTTCTACATCAGACCAAGTATGTAGGAGACATTCTCAGTCGCTTTGACATGGAGAATGCTTCTGCTGCTGGGACTCCACTTGCTACTAATCATGATATAGCACCGGATGATAATGGAGATCTAGTAGATGCCACTATGTACCGAGGAATGATCGGATCCCTCATGTATCTCACTGCCTCAAGACCTGATATTATGTATGCTACATGTCTATGTTCAAGATATCAGGCTAAACCAAAGGTCAACCATCTGATCGGGGTCAAGAGGATTTTTCGTTATCTGAAGGGTACACCCACACTTGGATTGTGGTACCCTCATGATGATGACTTTGAGCTTACCGCGTATAGTGACTCGGATTACGGGGGCTGCAAGATGAACTACAAGTCTACATCAGCAGGGTGTCAATTCTTTGGGAGAAGATTAGTTACCTGGCAGTGTAAGAAGCAGACATCGGTTGCCTTGTCAACCTGTGAAGCCGAATATGTTGCTGCTGCAAGTTGCTGTTCTCAAATCATCTGGATTCAACAGCAAATGCGGGATTACGGTTTAAAATTCTCATCTACTCCTATTTTGTTGATAACTCTGCTGCAATTGCAGTAACTAAAAATCCGGTCCAACATCCTAAGACCAAACACATCGGTATTAAATACCATTTCATAAGAGATTGTTTTGAAAAGAACTTAATTGATGTGGTTAAAATTAATACTGATTTTCAACGCGCTGACCTCTATACTAAAGCCTTTGATAAACCACGTTTTCAATATTTATTAGAGGTCAACGGTGTTAAAAAGAAAAGTGAGGTAATTCCTGATGATGAAAATGTGTAGTCCGATGTCGTGTAGTTAAATTTTATTTTATTTATTTTGATTTGTCTATTTGATTTTAATTTTATTTAAACTCATGTTCTCTTGCTGTTTATTAAAATCCTAAAATAATTAAACCAGAAATGATTTTAGTATTTTAGGGGGAGAATATGTCAGCAAGTTAACATTAAAAAAAAAAAAAAAAAAAAATGAGGGAGAAGGAGTAGCGAGCTGAAATAAGGTAGATTGTATCTGTGATACCGATTCAATACCTTTGGAAAATGATAGTACACAGGAACAAATCAAGAGGGACTTTAAAATTTAAGTTTTAGTAATATGCAAAAGTTCAAAGTAATAAATCTGTGTAGTCTAAGCAATACTAAAAGGAAAGATGATAGAAAACTGGCAACTCCTAAGGTGACACAAAGAAAGTAGACTTAGAGGTTGCTAGACCATATATGATATGTTGGTAGATTCAACACAATAGACAAATAGACCGGATTGGTGATTTCAAGATAAAACTAAAGTGTTCAACTGACTGTGGGCGTCCATCTTATCACTGGTTAACACAATCAACAATATTCCAATAAGGGTAATGAGCAAGTAAACGCCACAAATGTGTGCGGATGACCATAACTAGAGCAAAGCAAGAAAAAAATGAAAGACAAATGCAATAAAGCTAATGACTTATGTTGTTGGTGCATTTTGTGCAAAATAAAATAAGCTGCTCTAACAAGGAGATAGGTTATGTGCCTCTCTGCTGTGCGATGGCACTGACCTGAGGATAAGCATAACCTAGATATTCTAGAATTCATTGTTGTTTGCCGCCTCTCTGCTGTGCGATGGCACTGACCTGAGGACAGGCTTCTCTTTGAAAGCTCTAAGAATAGTCTCTTCTTGTAATAATACCCGTAGACCGCTCAAAACTCCTGAGGAATGTTGATTACCATATAAGTGTGGGATCCACAAGTGTTAGTTGAAATAATTAAACCTAAATAAGTCACCAGTCTGTGTCAAAAGTCTGTGTATGGATTTAAGTGGACAAACATACTGACAATCATTGTGGCTACATTCTCAAAGGTCCAAATCAATGTGAGAATCTAAGAGTTTCAGTATGATTTCCTTATGTTGCTAACGACTCTGGATGAACATCGAGAACTTGAGCATCAAAAGGTTTAATAACGAGTCCCAAATGATTTGAATTGCCTGTATGATTCCAAAAATTGATTTGGTCCAGATGTGATCAACCTAAGTTGAAGCTATCTACTCCCGATCCAAATCCCGTAGATATCAATCTCTGGATTTATCTCTCACAAAAAGCCAAAAATATGTCTGATTATGTAATTAGTTTAAATTCTTAAATTAGTTAGTTTGTTTTAAGTTTTAACTTGAGTCAAGTGTCGGGCTACATCAGGAAAATCAGAAGGAATAAACTCACTAAAAGGGTCATGTCTGAGATGACCATATGTGCTTTGAAAGGTTATATCAGTCACGTCTGAGGTGACAAAGTATTTTAAAAGGGGTCACGTCTGAGGTGACCAAAGTGGTTAAAAGGATCACGTCTGAGGTGATCAAAGTGTTTTCAAGATAAAAGGATCATGTCTGAGATGATCAAAAGTTCATAACGTTAATTTAATTAATATAAAAGAGTTTAAAGGTAAATTGGTAAAATAGCAGAAAAATTAACTAAGTATGACCCATTCGCACGAATGGACCATACGTATGGACTAACCATACGAATGAAGTCCATTCGCACGAATGGATCATACGATTAGTCCAATCGGAGGCTTAAGTGCGAACGAGTGAGTCAGTCGCACGACTGAACTTCAGTCGGACGACTGGAGAAGGGCGACTGACCCAATCGCACGACTGAGTCCCACTCGCACGACTGAAAGGTGCGAATGAACTCAGTCGCACGATTGGATCTAGGGTTGATATAAATAGAGGTGGAGTCGGTCGCAGAGACTCATCACCCTCAAATCGCCCCTAAATCGCACATCCTACCGTTACTCTGCCAAAATTTTATTTGCCTGAGTTTTCTTGTTGATTCTGTGTCACTGACGTTCGCTAATCTCGTACAGGTACTTTGAAGTCCATTTCCATCAAAATCAGAAAGATTGGAACCCTAAATGGGTTAAATCGACTGTGAAGTGCGAACCGCGACTGTCAAACCCTAATAACCTATTAAAACTAAGTAATATGTTAAAATTGAGTAAAATAGGTTGTTAGGGAAGAGAATGCGACACTAAAGAACCGGTTAATTGGGTTATAGGACTTAGTTTGCGTAGATTCGAACGTTGGACGACTGAACACTGAGACAGACGACTGGTCGTCCGGATGAACTTCAGTCGCACGACTGAAGGGAACGATTCACTTAACCGCACGACTGAACCATGCGAATGAGACTCAGTCGCACGACTGGTGTAACCGCACAAGAGTTCATGCGCATGAGTCCAGTCGCACACTCAGTCGTGCGCATGAGTCAATCGCACGTCTGAATCTCAATCGCACGATTCAGTCGCACGACTGTCTTCAGTCGTACAACCTCAATCGCATGACAGACAGTTTTATTCAAAGTTTAAGTGTTGCTTTATACTCTTAGCCAACGAAACTAACGTTTATATTATTATGTGTTACAGATGGCGAGTCGTTGGAATATGAGCACCAAGCACAACATATGTGCTCACCTGGACTTGACATCCAGGAATGCAGCCGACTTCGCAGGCATTATTACTTTTCTACAGAGATCCAGGATCGCTTATGCTATATCTACTCCCTGCACACCGTACAGATCAGTGCAGCAGGCCTTCTGGGAAGGCGCATCTGTAGATAGATCCACCGAGCCTCATTGCATCAGGAGCTCGATTTTTGGTGAGGCTATCACTGTTTCTGAGGAGGATCTGAGGATAGTTCTACAGTTTGGAGACGATGCTGAGTGTCCCACACGTCTACACCCCCTCACGGTCCGAGGATGTTTCATGAGAGCCAAGTACTCTGGGGACATCAATGCCGGGGTACTCAACAAGAGTAACCTCTGTCCCCAGTTTAAGTACCTTGCGCACGTGCTGCTAAAGTGTATTGCATCCAGGAAGGAAAGGAGGTTTTGACGAGCTCTCCGACCAGATCCAGAACGCATATGCAGCGTTGGTGCTGAACCACCCGTTCAGCTTCTCCAAGATGATATTCAGTTACTTGGTGGAGAACCTCGAGGGGAAGGGGAAGGAAGGCTTCTGTATGTACCCTAGATTTCTACAGATGATCATTGATCAGAAGCTTCCCTCCCTGCCGAAGGAGAAGGAGGACACTGTTATTCTCGAGGTCATGGACGACACGACTCTTGGCCGGATGAAGGTATACAGGGGGAAGCAGGTGAAGCCCCCTGTCAGGAGGTTGTTTGGGCATCTGGCCCGTGCTGATTATGTGGCGCCAGCAAAGAGGAAGTGGCGCCACGAGGACAGTGACTCAGATGTGGAGCATATTGCTATACCAGAGACTGACTCTGATGATGATGATAGCGGCGACGCCGGGGATGACATGCCTGCCCCATCTAGAGGCACAGATACAGACGTTATTCCCCCGGGGTCAGCCACTGCCGGAGAGGTCGCAGAGATGGCCGGTTTCCATCAAGAGTTTGTTGCTGGTGATATCGAGGAGGAGGAGTCAGATGAGGAGCCCCTCACCAGGACTGTGGGAAGCAAAGTAGTTCCCACAGACCACGGGCTTAGGGTGGTTGGTGAACACCCCAGGGACTCCTCGGAGAGAGATACTGACCCTAACTATGTTCCGGGGTCAGTTAGCAGAGCTGCAGGGGGAGCATCTACTTCCTCCGGGACTAGGAGGAAGCGGATGGCTCAACCACATGGTTTGAAGAAGAAGAAGCGTCGTTTGACCTTCGTGACCACCACTTCCAGCACCGCAGCCACCACTACCACCACTACTGACATACCACCCATCACCACAGCCACCACAGCCACTACTCCTACTACCACATCCACCACTTTACCTACCACCACTGTATCTATCCCATCCATCACCAGATCATTCACTCCTACTTCACCAGCTTCAGCCCACCGACCCATATTCACCACGGCCACTGCCACCACCACCACACATCATGCTGGACCGTCAGCCCAGCCCTCACATTCTCATGGATTCACTCTGCCCACATCGGGGTAGAGGAGCAGCTCTCAGCGCTTAACCGTATGGTGATGCGTCTGCTTGCTGCGGACGAGGAGAAGGCGGCGCAGATCCGCCAGCTGACCGACCTGGCTGCTGCCCAATCTCAGCAACTGGCAGAGCAGGCTCGGGTCATAGACCAGCAGAGAGTTGAGGTGTCCCAACTCCAAGACATGCAGGCTCAGTCCGTCAAACGTATAGAGGAGTTGGAGACGACCAACAAGACTATCATGCTGAGGCTGAAGGGGTCGAAGGATGAGCCCCTGAAGCTAAAGGAAGGTGACGGGGATGATGGAGATGATGATGATGACGATGAGGATGATGATGAGGAAGATGATGATGATGAGGAAACCGAAGAAGACAGGACAGAAGGACGTGATGATGATGACGAGGCAGAAGGAGGAGATGCAGCTGCATCGGCCTCTGCTTCAGGTCAAGAGCGGAGATCCAAACATCGACAAGACCAGTCATCCACTACTTCTGCTCCTCCGAGCGACACGCCACAGATTCAAGACAAAAGTACTGATTAGACGTTTTATGTATTTATTTATTGTACTTGAATCATGTAATGAAAAACAAGTGTATTAAATGTTTATATATATTAAGTTAATGTATGTCTGTTTGATTAATTACTAATGATTTATGTGTTGAATGTTTATATCAAACAGATCCAAACTTTCAAAGGGATGAGTTTGACTTTGCTCCCCTTCAAATGGTCAAGACTCAATTAACCATGATTCTTGACCTACAAGGGATAGTAAGACGGTCTGTGAGTTATACCCCTGAAGAAGGGGAGATAATTCATGACCTGTCTGATGAGCAACTAGCAGAAATGTTCAGACTCAATCCCGATGAAATAGTGAAGGACGCTCCAACAGTTGATTCAACCAGTGATGAGGAACTGAATGACATTGATGAAGTTGAGGTTGAAGACATTACTGCAGAAGAGTATCCTCAGTATGCTGACGCCGAGGGAAATGTGGTCCCCAATCTGGGTGAATCCCTAGTCAGTGATACTTTTGAGGTACTTGAGAAGATGGAGCAAGAAACAGAAAAGGCTGAAGGAACAGCCCAAGCCTCCAATGCAGACGTAGATATTCGCAAGGCTGAATGGGCTGCCTGTTTTGAAGAAGTAAGAGCCCAGCGTGCTGCACCAAAGAGAGATGCCTACACCAAGCTCTACCGAGTCAAGAAACACCATAAGGTGTCAGGCAGGATTATCTCATGGGCTTATTTTGAAGACCTTAACGCTTATGCAGTTAAGAGGGAGCAGGGCATAGAGTACTTCAGGTTTCCACATGATCTGAAGACTCTACCTGGTTTTGAGCTCAACCAGCTGGCTAAACTAAAGCTGCTATATGCTGACCCGAGAAAGATGTCAGGCTGGTTTGAGGCTGCCCTGAGGAAAGAGTACCACACCAGGTGGGTCAACTTCAAACCTCAACAACCTACGAGGTATATCAGACGTTCTGAAGTTGATCCCATAACTGGTAAGCCAAAGATAGTGCTGAAGTGGAGTCCCCCGAGAACAATGTCGAGAATCCCTCTCAGGGAAATGCCACAGGACTTCACTCCCCACTTCAAATGGTGGTACTATGATTGGAGAACCGCTGAAGCTGTCATAGTGTTGAATAAAGAGGGACAAATGGATACTATCAGGGTATTCGACCCAATGTGGCTAACCAACTTGTCTGCTAATGATGTCTACACATTATACAAGTGGCCACTATTCTATGACAGGCAAGATATTGTACAAGCCCTCCAATTCCAAAATGTCATAAGACTCTGCTTTGCTTTTGAGATACATGCAGGAGTCACTAAAGAGGAGAAGTACAAGAAGTATAAGGAGGTGATGCAGAAGACAAGAGAATAGATAGATCTAGGTCCAAGGGGGAGTTTGTTGATACATGTATGTCCCTAGATCATGATTTGTAATGTAATGAACTTGTCTGTCTGATTATGATGTAATTGTAATCGATTAATGAAATGATATGAATTGGTTGTTACGTGTAATGTTTAATATTTCATTAATGAGTTGTGATTGAATTGATTGGGTTTATGATTGTTTGAATGATAGCACATTATGTTATATAAATTAAAACATTCAAACTTAACTTAATGAAGTTCTCATGCGAATGGCCCATGCGAATGGACCACACGCATAAATAACTTCATACGATTGACTCAATCGCACGACTGAAACAGGAGACTGGATCAGTCGTATGATTGACACATAAGATTGACTCAATCGCATGACTGAACACTCAGTCGTGCGGATGAATCAACCGCATGGTTCAATCGCACGACTGAACCATACTTATGGCCCAGTCGCACGATTGAACAATACTAACCTATAAATAGACCCAATTCGTGGGAAAACGCAAGCATTCATCCCATTACGATTCCAGACGTACCCTAGCCGTCCAGAAGCCTCCCAAATCGTTCTCCAAGTTCATAGAGCACATCAGATCGGTTCCTAATCGATTTCTGACGTTGATTTCAATTCTTGATTGATTCATCGTGTGTTCTCACTGATTGGATCGCCAATCAAATAGGATTCCGCACTATTTGAGTTGGTTTAACACGCAATCACTCGGTATTTCGTTCAAATACCAGGTCCTAACATTTCAGAATGTTCGGATGAACATGAACAATGGTCCATGCGCCCAGCATGTTGGCCATGCGTCCAAGAGGTGGCGCATGCGCCCAGAGGTGGCCCATGCGCCTAAATGGTGGTCCATGCGCCCACACTGTTGGCCATGCGCCCAGCAGGGTGGTCCATGCGCCCAAACTGTTGGCCATTCGCCCAGAGTTGGCCCATGCGCCTAAATAGGGCCATGCGCCCAAAGTGTTAAGAATGGCTAAGTGTTGATGCGTCTAAACAGGGCAGAAGCGCCCAAATAGTGACATGCGCCCAAACTAATTTATACTTAGAATTTCAGGTTCATGCGCCTGAAAGGTCCCATGCGCCCATTTTGGAATTAGGATTTTCTAAATGGTTTTAAGGGATGATTATGAGGAAATAAGCCTGGTTATAATTATGATGTGTATGTATGAGTGATGTGTTATCTTTCTTCGTTAAAGAGTTTTCAAAACGTACGTATTATGTTTTATAATACCATATGTATGACTTTACGTGGCATGATGTATGAACGAATAAATTAACAAACGTAAAGTATTATGTAATAAAGTGAAAGATAACAATAGAGTACGAAATGTATTGCATATGATGAAAGTGACGGAGGATGAGATCCGTGTCGCGTACCCCGGTACTGTGTCAGTCTTCGGACATGAGTCGGGGGTTTGTTCATCAGGCCCCAGCACAGTATCAGTCTTCGGACATGAGTCGGGGGTATTGCATGAGACAAAGTGACGGATGATGAGATTCGTGTCGCGTACTCCGGTATTGTGTCAGTCTTTGGACATGAGTTGGGGGTTTGTGTATCAGGCCCCGGCACAGTATCAGTCTTCGGACATGAGTCGGAAGTATTGCATGAGACGAGATAATGAGGTGAGCGACTTCGTGTTGCAACAGACTCGGATAGAGTTCAGTCCTTGTGATTGACTCGAATGGGATCTTTGTCGCGTATCCCGGTGCTGTGTCAGTCTTCGGACATGAGTCGGGGGTTTGTGAGCAGGCCCCGGCACAGCATCAGCTTTCGAGCATGAGTCGGGGATATTGCATGAGACAAGATTCGAGTATTAAAGAGTAATGAGCAAAGAGATGAATGAAAGAACGAAGTTAATGAACATAATGACAAAGATAATAATGATATTATCTGTATGTACGTATGATGTATGATCACGAACGATTGTAGAGTATAGTATGATTTTGAAATAAAGTAAAGAACGGTTTTAACGAAAGAAAAGTATGTTTTATTATAAAACTAGAACTCACTCAGCGTCGCTGACTTTTGTATGCATGATAGTTGGCAGGTATTTGTTGACGCTGAGGAGTTGCAGGCATGGATGCATAAGCTACTGGGAGCATTTTAGGTTGGCATCCATATTTTGACATGTCTTTGTATTTGAGACGAAAACAAATGTTGTAAATGAATGAAATGACATGTTTTTAGTTATTAATGAAAGTTTTAAATTCCGCTGCAAATTAAATATACGTTTTATAATGTTTTAAGTGCAATGATTGACCAACTGTGAGGTTTCCGGGAACGGGGCCTTATAGGAATTCACTGACGTCGTAATTTTCTAGCAACAAAATCACCACTATGAAGAAGAAGGCAAGGACATAACTTCCTACACTCCTAAGCCATGAACTCTCATTTATCATATTCGATTGGCCACAAACTATCTTCTAGGCCAATCGACAGAGAAGATAATAATCGACAATCAATGCTTGCTTCAGTGATAAATAATGACTACAATATCGATGATAATGCTATGAGATTGAGTTGTTGATAGAGTATAAGCAATTAACATAAACGATTAGTACTTGCTTTATTGAAACAATGTTCTTTAATTATGGCCCTTATGCTTATTCTTGTCGATTAAACCATACTTAAATTAAAGTAGACCGATTAGAATACGATCCTAATTTTCTTTATAGGGATTACAGGTTCACTCGAATAGAATTTGATATACAAAACAATAGACAATGGTACTTTTTTAGTTGTTTTGACCGGAAGATAATAAAAGAAAGTAGTCTTTTGTTAATCATATTATGTTATGAGTAATAATCTCCAATGCCTCAACTACTTATTGTCTTAGGTATTTGTATTGTATGTTTTGGAGAGACAAAAAGAGAAAGACTAGTTGAAAACCTATTGTTGGTTTTTCAATTTAAATTAACAAAGGATAATGTTTACATAAATCATAATGTTTGAAAGAGCATTTTTTTCTCGTTAATTTAACTAGAAACACTCTACTACCTTGTTTTAAAAAGCTTCCAATATGGCTTTACATATTATATATAGTAGTTTATCTATGGTTTTATTAAATTTCATGGCAATTGTGATTTCTAGAAAATGACTATTTTTCATTAAGTTGTGACTAACTAAACATGTTTCATTCAAAAGTGAATATTTGAATACATCGATAATTTGCCATTTGTTGACTTTTACATATTAATATCTTTTTATTTTTTATTTAAATTCTTTTATGTTCTTGGTTCTTCACTATCACAAGACTCTGCTTGTTCTTGTTATTCACCATCACAAAATCTTTCTTCAAATATACGATCTACATTTATCTAAATAGACGGTTCATTTGACATAAATTTAACATATGCAAGTACTTATTAGTTTGTAAAATATATAATTAATATTAATTTTTACATATATTAAGTAACATTCATCTTCGTAAATTTGTTCTATATGTAAACACTTATTGTAAATATTTAAATACAAAAATCATATACAAATATAAATATGCAATTTACACATAAGTATGGTATTTATGTATATGTAATATAAAAGATCACATGACCTGCACCACCATACTACCTATCAAGGGGCTAATTTTATTTCCCCAAACTCTTGTAACCCATTGGATATTTACTCAACAATTGACTTTTGTGTAAATTTTATTTGGGGGGGGGGGGGGGGGGTTGACTTCTGTTTTATGAATAGGATAACTAGATAAAGATAGTGGAGATGTTTGGGGCTTCATTTAATTATTTGAACATCTATTGGCATTTTGTTAAATAGTAAAAATTCTATCATTTATATATTTTTTACATATTTTTTTGCATATTTATATTCATATATATATATATATATATATATATATATATATATATATATATATATATATATATATATATATATATATATAATATATATATATATATATATATATTAGTTCTACCACTAGTTGTGTTTGATATTCTTAAACTATTTGTGTTATTAAATGTATATATTGTGTTATCCATAGTGATGTTATGTGTCACGATGAATAGATAGGTTATTACCCCATCTAAAAGAAGTAATACCATTCTAAAGAAGAAACAAGTTATGCAAGAGCCCATCATTATCTTCAACCATCCATCAAGAACGACGAAAAATCTTAATCTTGGAAAAATTCAAGGGAATAGCCTCCTCCTCCTCCGCCCTCTCTACATCAACAACAGCCACCGATATAATTTCAAAATTTGCAACTATTCCATCCAGAGCCTAACCAATCAGATGACCTAAACCACCCAAACCATACTCAATCACAACAGGTAATCCAACTGGTCGGGTTGAACCTTCTGTTGAGAATAAAGAATCTTACCATGATGAGTATCAAAGTGATAGGGTAGATGATTGGGATTGGGGATTAGAATGATGTATTTTATGCTGAAAGAGGATATGGCATACCAATAAGGGCACGAAGTCCGGGCTACGGAGGTTGTCAACCACCTCCATACGGAAACATAGGTCAATTAGCATAAAATGGACCACCTCCATCAAATTATAACTATGAGAGCATTCCACCCTTCAATGGTGTTCCTTGTAATCAAGTTATTAAGAACTTCTTGTTCAATGCATGGATAGTCACTTTTGTCCTGCCATTGCTATGATTGCCTATCCAATTGTACAACCTCTTGCAAGAGGGAGGCAATTAGAGGTGAGACCCATGCGCTACAATAGCTCCCTAGTTTCCATGGTAGAGCCACTAAAGAACTATATTTACATATAGTTGAATTTGAAGCGATGTGTACAACAATCGGCGGTGGTCAAGATTTTCTTATTATGAGATTAAATTACTTCTTTTTCAATTTACCTTAATAGACCGAGCAAAGCAATGGTTCTTAGCATTACCTTCAGCAAGCATTTATATATTGTGACTAATGCAAGAACAATTTTTGAAGGAATATTATACTCAACAAAAGACAAATCATGCTAAAAAATCCATTAGAACTTTCCAACGACAATTGGGAGAAAATTTCTACTAGGCATTCACAAGACTATGAGATTAAATTACTTCTTTTTCAATTTACCTTAAAAGACTGAGCAAAGCAATGGTTCTTAGCATTACCTTCAGCAAGCATTTATATATTGTGACTAATGCAAGAACAATTTTGAAGGAATATTATACTCAACAAAAGACAAATCATGCTAAAAAATCCATTAGAACTTTCCAACGACAATTGGGAGAAAATTTCTACTAGGCATTCACAAGACTAAGGGAGCTATTGAGAACGTGCCCACACCATGGAATTGAAAAATGGGAGCTAATATTAGTTTTCTATAAAGGGTTACCAGCTGATGATGCAAGAGACGTGCAAGCAACAAGTGGGGGATCATTTGCATTAAACCATTATGGATTAGGATATCTTGGAAAGGGTGGTTGTGAGTTCAAAGAAACAAGCGCAAAAGAGCTAAAGAGCTAAATTCCCGGTGGTAAAAGCGGTCCATAAGTCTACCTTAGATGACAGAGTCAAAGTGCTACAAACACAAATGGCGGCATTAATGAAGGTTCAAGCTAGATTTGCAAATGCGTTACCAGAATATAAGGTATGTGAACTTTGTAATGATAGTCATACTACACTAACATGTCAAGCACACCTAGGTACAAATAAAAAAGTTAATGTAAGGATTCCTTTAAGTCTGATGCAAATCAAAACATCCAATGTCTCTCTGCAAGAAATGTACTAAGTACTGAAGAAGAATTGCTTCGGAAGTTTTACACCATGCACTAGAAATATTCTAAGTGTAAAATCTTCCGAAGCCAAGACCAATATCTTCTGAAGCCAAATATGAAATCTTCCGAAGCCTCAAAGACAAAGTCTTCCGAAGCTTCATCCTATGAAGACAGATTTCTTCCGAAGACTTTTAGTAACATGCTTTATCTGATGTACTGTTCCATAAAGCTGGACACCTTTCCGCTGCATCTCTGTAAAGTCACCAACTTACATGAGTTGGTGAAAAGGTCCATGCTTTTGGTAACTTTACATTGAGGTCTTGAGTCTGTAACTTTTTATTTTATGTACTTTATCCTTTTTGTAATAGATAAGGATGTGAGCTATGGCATGCCATAGTCATAAGGTCAAAAGGCAGATATGCCTTTTGATTCTACAATTGATTTTGTTTGTGTCTAGTCAATTGTATCCAGCTGGCTTTCAAAGTATAGCCGGCTGTAGGTTGTAGTATAAGTATTCCAAGTTCTAGTATCTTTCTTTATGCTTTGTAACACTTGTAATAGAACTTGAGAAAGCAATATACTGCCTCCTTGAAACCCAAATCTCTTGTTCTGTCTCTTTATCATTACTTGTGTTCTTTGTATCATTATCTTGGTTAATCCAGTTTACTGTTTGATCAAGTTTAGTTAATCTCCTCTTTGTGTTGTTGTGTTGTAATTGTTAAGCCCTTAACCGGTCCTGCAATTGGTATCAGAGCATTTCAGGCTCTTGATATAAGATCTCACCATCTTAAGATCCCTCACAAACACAAATACTAAACTTTCAAAATGGCATCCATTTCAAAGACTGATATGGAGACTGGAACCATGAACAAGTCCCCACTGATCACTCTTGATGACTTTGATACCTGGTGTATGAGAATGGAAGGTTTCATCAGGTCTCTAGACTCAAGAATGTGGGAATCTGTTGAAAATGGACCTTTCATACCCAGCACTCCTTCTGCTACTGGTGCTGGTATGATCCCCAAAGATGTGGCCAACTACTCTGATGAAGATAGGAAGAGAGTAGAGATTGATAGAAAGGCCATGACTGCTCTTCAAACTGCCCTTCCGAACTCTGTGTACAGAGGTTTCAAGAAGTGCAAAACAGCTAAACAACTGTGGGATGCACTAAAACTGATGTATGAAGGCTCCTCTGAAGCCAAGGAGAACAAGAAGGATCTCCTGAAGCAGCAGTTTGAAAACTTCACCTTCAAAACAGGTGAAACCATGACTCAGCAATACTTTTGGTATGTTGAGATAGTGGATACCCTTGTGGATGGAGGAGTTCCTCTTGAAATAGAGACATTATAAGGAAGTTCATGTCCTCACTTCCTAGGCAATGGACACACTACTGTGTGGTGATCAAGAGGACTGAAAATCTCAAAACTCTTACTCTGACAGTGTTATATGGGATTCTCAGTGGCTACCAGATGGAGATGAACATGCAAGGTTCATCTGGAAACTCCAACAATCAAATGGGTTCAGCCCTACATGTGGTTGAAAGGGATAGCATAGAACCCCAACATCATCTCATATGCTACCCTGACAACTCACCAAAGGGTCCTTTCATCACCTTCCCAGAGACATCTAGGGAGAACTACACTCAAGGAAGCCCATTCCAAGAGACAAGCTCTTCTCAAGCTTTTGTGTCTTCTGATGAAAGTTGTGGTAACTCTCTTTTCACTCTTGAAGACCTGGATTGTATCCATCCAGATGACCTGGAGTATATGGAAATAGTTCAGCAGATGGATCTTCTCGCTCATAGAGCCAAGAAGTTCTACAAGAGAACTGGAAGGAGGTTTCCAAGCAATGCAACCAGTGGAAAGTTTGGCTTGGATAAAAGCAAAGTCAAGTGTTACAACTGTAACTTGATGGGCCACTTTGCTAGAGAGTGTAAGGCACCTAAAACAAATGGTGCCAAGCACAAACCAGACCAAACTACACTGACAAAGCCCCTCAGAATGAGAAGTCAAAGCAACAAGCTGCTGTTGCTGTTGAAGAAGGAGGCTTTGACTGGAGCTTTCAGGTGGAAGATGCTTCTCCAAACAAGCACTAATGGCAGATCATGATGAAGCCAAGGTATTGGAACATCTCTGTACTCCTGAATGCATTGCTAAAGTTAACAGATATAGGTCCTATAACTTGGAAATGAGATCTGATCTTGAGTCCTTAAACATTTTAAAATCTGATTTTAGAAAGTCTGAAAATGATTATAAGCTAAAGATAGAGGACTTAGAGAAAACCATTTCAGTACTAAAACATGAACATACAGATTTTAGGACTCAAATCCAAGATCTCATAACCAAGCTGACTGAGTGCCAGGCTGAGCTTGTGATCAGCAAAGCCAGGGCAGAAAAAAGTGTTCTTGAAGAAGAGACCTTCAAGAACATGATATCCTCATCCCTGCACAACAAAGTATGTTATCAAAATAGACAGGGACTGGGATCAAATGAGATAGCTCCTCCACACACAATCTTGTCTGTAAGATCTCCTAGGTGTGGAACTTGTGAAGATGAGCTTCCTCTCATAGATCCTATAAGTGAAGAGGATGAAGAAGAGATAGTGAAGAATTCCTCTGAGAAGAGTGTGGAGGAGGATTCTACTAAGGGCCACTATCCTTCTGAGGAGAAGAAGTCTACTGTGATGACCAAGTCAAAGAGAAAGAACTTGATCAGGAAAAGCAAAAGAAAGGCAAAGAAGGCTCAAGAGATCAAGGCTACTTTTGACTCTAAGCAGAAACAAGTTTTTATCTCTGCAGGGTTTAAAGTAGTAAAGACTGAAGACATCAATCAAAACTCATCAATTAAGAGTTCTGGTTCTTGTTCAAATCATCTCAGTACCAAGAAGAAGACTGATCTGCTGTGTACCACTGCTGCACAGCCTGGACCATCAAACTCCAAGAAAGTTCACAGCCCAAAAGAACTGTCTCAGCATCTACAAAGATGAAGGTGGAGAAGGGATGTGAGTTTTGCTCTCATAAGGAGACTCTTATGAAGAAGAAAATTGTGTGTCATGTGTGAAAGTACCTCTCACATTGCTAGGATTGTCCATATAATCCTAAAAGTACTGTCCATATGACCAATACAAAGACTTCAAAGAGTTTCAAGAAGATTCAAGCTTCGGAAGGAAAATTTGTTTCCTTCGGAAGCTCCAAATCAAAGAAGAAGGTAAATGGAAAATTACCTTCGGAAGAAAAATTGGTCTCGGAAGAAAGGAGTTCTTCCGAAGCACTGAAGTCTGCTGCAGTGACTGCAGAATCTTCCGAAGGTTCAGTCATCAAAACTTGTGAAGTCCCAAAAGCTTCCAAGGTTTTGAAGGTCAAGTCCAAGACTCCAAAGGTGGTGTGGAAGTCTAAGAAAGACCAAGTGACTGAAGTTTCTCCATCAACAACAGCTGAAGATCCCTCTAGCACAACCATAGGATCTATTACTGTTGCATTACCTTCTATTATACTTAGTGAGCCCAAGACAAGTAAGGCTTGGGTTTCCAAATGTAACTAATCATTTTCTTTGTGCAGGAACAGCTCAAGACAAACAGGAATGTCTGGATAATTGATAGTGGCTGTTCCAGGCACATGACAGGCAATAGGTCACTACTCCATAACTTTGAGAGAATTGATGGAGGACCAGTTGCTTTTGGAGGAGATGAAGGTGGTTACATTTCAGGAAGGGGCAAGGTCACAAATGGTAAGCTCAGCATTGAAAAGGTAAACTTTGTCAAGGAGCTTGGGTACAATCTTCTGAGTGTATCCCAATTTTGTGATCAGAGTCATAACATGCTCTTTACTGAGCATGAGTGCATTGTTCTCAAGCCTGGAGTGGTCATTCCTCATGAGCACATCCTGCTTAGAGCCCCAAGGAAAGGGAACATGTACAAGATGGATTTGCAAGAAACATCTCCCTCTAGAGAAGTTTCATGCTTTCTATCTAAAGCAAATAGTGATGAGTCTTTCCTATGGCATAAAAGAATGTGCCATGTAAACTTTAAGAACATGAATAAACTAATTAAACATGATTTGGTAACTGGAATGCCAAAGAAAGAGTTTACAAGTGATGATCATTGTGTTGCATGCCTGAAAGGGAAGCAACATAAGGTATCTCACAAGCCTAAGAAAAGAACTCTATCACTACTCCCCTACACTTATTACATATGGATCTCTTTGGCCCCACCAGTGTAATGAGTCTAGGAAGGACCTCTTATTGTTTGGTGATCACAATGATTTTACAAGATTCACTTGGGTTTTCTTTCTTAGAACTAAGGATGAAACCCCTGAGATTCTGAAGAATTTCATCTTAAAAATTGAGAATCAAAGTGATCACAAGTCAAAACCATAAGATGTGATCAAGGAACTGAATTCAAGAACCAAATCCTTGATACATTTTATGATGAAAAAGGTATTACAAGACAATATAGTGCTCTCAGGACTCCTCAGCAAAATGGAGTTGCTGAGAGGAGAAACAGGACACTAATTGAAGCTGCAAGAACTATGTTGTCTGACTCTAAACTGCCCATCACCTTCTGGGCAGAGGCAGTAAATACTGCTTGCTATGTGCAAAACAGAGTTTTAGTAGTTAAGACACATGGTAAGACTCCTTATGAACTTTGGCACAAGAGAAAACCTTTCATTGGTTTTCTCAGGTCATTTGGATGTCCCTGCACCATCTTGAATACCAAGGATCAAATTGCCAAGTTTGCTGAGAAATCAGATGATGGACACTTCATTGGATACTCTTCCCAAGCCAAGGCTTATAGAGTATACAATCTCAGAACTAGAATTGTTGAGGAGTCAGCCAATGTGACTTTCAATGAACACACACCCTGTGTGGCTGGTTCTGGTCCTGATTGGCTATTTGATCTTGATTTAGTTACCAACTGTTTTAACAAATCTTGTGAGAATGTTTCAGGATCTGCAGAAAATTTAAATACAGTGATCCTAACCCAAGATTTAAGCTAGGAAGACCCTCAACTCATACATCTTCAACTCCAGTTGGAACTACTTCAGCAAATCAGGTTTCTATCAACATTACAATGACAAATTCAGCTGATACATCTGGGGTGCCTTCAAATTCCAGCTCAGAGGCTCCACAACCAGATAAAGATACCTCAATTGTGGAAGACAACAATGGTGATGGTGAAAGTGATCAGGAAATTCCTTGATGCTAATAACCACACCATAGATGACAACATCAATGATGTCACACACTCATTGGATCAAGTTAATCTTGATAAGTGTGGTGATGTGGAGGGTGAATCATCTATGCCAGATCTAAATTTCTCAAGTTTGGATCTTTCTCAGCAACTTGCTGTGATCCCTCAGCTAAGGATCCACAAGTCTCACCCCACCACAAACATCATTGGAGATGTTGTCACAGGGGTAAGAACAAGAGGACAAACCCATGAAGCAAATGTTTGTCTTCACTCTTGTTTCTTATCCCAGATAGAGCCAAAGAAAGTTGATGAAGCTCTAAAGGATGGAAGTTGGGTTGAAGCTATGCAGCAAGAGTTGCTTCAATTCAAAAGGCAGAAAGTTTGGAACCTTTGTCCTCTTCCTCATGGGAAGACTACCATTGGAACCAAATGGGTTTTTAGGAATAAGAAGGATGATAGAGGAATTATCATCAAGAACAAGGCAAGACTAGTTGTTCAAGGATACACACAAGAAGAAGGATTGACTACACTGATGTCTTTGCTCCTGTAGCAAGATTAGAAGCTGTTAGGATATTTCTGGCATTTGCTGCATCCAAGAACTTCAAGGTCTTTCAACTTGATGTAAAGTGTGTTTTTCTGTATGGAGTGATTGATGAAGAGGTTTATGTAAAACGGCCACCTGGTTTTGTAGACCCTGATCATCCTGATTATGTTTGCAAGCTTGACAAAGCTCTTTATGGGCTGCATCAGGCACCCAGGAAGTGGTATGAGACATTGTCTGAGTATCTTTCTAAACATGGATACAGGAGAGGTACTATAGATGGAACTCTCTTCATCAAAGGACAGGGAAATGACTTATTGCTAGTTCAAGTATATGTAGATGACATCATCTTTGGTTCAACTAATCCAAAGCTCTGCAAAGACTTTGAGAAGCTGATGAAAGACAGATTTGAAATGAATGCAATGGGAGAACTCAATTTCTTTCTGGGAATTCAAGTGAAGCAAGTTGAAGATGGCATCTTCATAAGTCAGTCAAAGTATGTTCAGGACATACTCAAGAGGTTCAACATGATTGATTGTAAGATTGCTAAGACATCCATAGCTAGAAACCACTCCCTTGAACCTGATCTTGAGGGGGAGTGTGTAGATGAACAGTTATACAGGGCTATGATTGGGTCTCTTATGTATCTTACAGCTAGCAGGCCTGATATCATGTTTGCTACATGTATTTGTGCAAGATATCAAGCCAACCCTAAGATGTCTCACCTAATCACTCTCAAAAGGATTTTAAGATACCTCAAAGGTGCCTCAACACTTGGTTTATGTGTTAGGACTTGGTATTTGAACGAAATACCGAATGATTAACGAGTAAACCAAACCAAATAGTGCAGAATCCTATTTGATTGGCGATCCAATCAGTGAGAACGCACGTAGAATCAATAAAGTATTGAATTAACGTTAAGAATCGATTAGGAATCGATCTACAACGTTCTATGAACTTGGAGTATGAACTTGGAGGCTTCTGGACGGCTAGGGTACGTCTGGAATCGAAATAGAATGAATGCTTACGTTTTTCCACGAATTGGGTGGTATTTATAGGTTAGTGTTGTTCATTCGTGCGATTGAACCATTAGTATGGTTCAGTCGTGCGATTGAACCATGTGGTTGATCCATTCGCACGACTGAGTGTTCAGTCGTGCGACTGAGCCAATCTCATGTTACAATCACACGACTGATCCAGTCTCCTGGTTCAGTCGTGCGACTGAGTCATTCGCATGAAGTTATTCATGCGTATGGTCCATTCGTATGGGCCATTCGCATGAGAACTTCATTTTGTTAAGTTTGAATGTATTAATTAATATAACATTATGTGTATCAATTCAAACAATCACAAAACTATTTAACCAATTCAACATCGACTCATTAATGAAATATTAGACATTATAAATCACAAACAACCAATCTCATTTCATTAATATTCCAGACATTTCATCAAAGAAAGACAAACAAGATCTATTACATTCATATCATGATCTAGGTACATACATGTATCAAAAAACTCCCCCTTGGACCTAGATCTCTCTAATGTCTTGTTTTCTGCATCACCTCCTCATACTTCTTGTACTTTTCCTCTTTTGTGACTCCTGCGTGAATCTCAAACGCAAAGAAGAGTCTTATGACGTTCTGGAACTGGAGGGCTTGTACTATACCTGCGTATCATAGAACAGTGACCACTTGTATAGAGTATAGACATCATTAGTTGACAAGTTGGTAAGCCACATTGGGTCAAATACCCTGATAGTATCCATTTGTCCCTCTTTATTTAGGACTATGACCGCTTCTCCTGTTCTCCAATCATAGTACCACCACTTAAAGTGTGGAGTGAAGTCCTGTGGCATTTCCCTGAGAGGGATTCTTGACATCGTGCGCGGAGGACTCCACTTCAGCACTATCTTTGGCTTTCCAGTAATGGCATCAACTTCAGACCTTCTGATGTACCTTGTAGGCTGTTGGGGTCTAAAAGTTAACCCACCTGGTGTGGTACTCTCTCTTTAGGGCAGCCTCAAACCAGCTTGACATTTCTCTTGGGTCAGCATACAATAGCTTCAGTTTGGCCAGCTGGTTGAGCTCAAAACCTGGTAGAGTCTTTAGATCATGTGGAAATCTAAAGTACTCTATACCCTTCTCCCTCTTAACTGCATAGACATTTAGATCCTCAAAATATGCCCACGCTATAATCCTGCCCGACACCTTATGATGTTTCTTTACTCTGTAGAGTTTGGTGTAGACGTTCTGTTTAGGTGCAGCGCGTTAGGCTCGAACTTCCTCAAAGCAAGCAACCCACTCAGCCTTTCTGATATCAACATCATCGTTTGAGGCTTGGGCCTTTTCTCTGTCTTCTCAGATTCCTGCTCCATCTTATCTAGCACCTCAAATGTATCACTGACAAGGGATTCACCCAGATTGGGGACCACATTTCCCTCGTTGTCAGCATACTGAGGGTAGTGCTCTGCAGTGACGTCTTCTATCTCAATCTCATCGATATCATTCAGCTCTTCGTCACTGGTCGAGTCACACGTTGGAGGATCCTTTACGATCTCATCGGGATTTAGCTTGAAGATCTCAGCTAGTTGCTCATTTGAAAGATCGTGAATTATTTCCCCTTCTTCAGGAGTATAACTCACAGACCTCCTTACGATCCCTTGCAGATCAAGAATCATAGTTAATTGAGTCTTGACCTGCTGAAGGGGAGCAACATCAAATTCATCCCTTTGATAGTTTGGATCTGTTTGATTTAAACATGCAACACATCAATCATTAGTTAATAATCAAGACAGAAATGCATTAATCTTAATATAAACATCGAATACATAAGTTTAAATACATAATTCAAATACAAAAGTAATCAAATACATAGACATCTAATCATTACTTTTGTCTTGGATCATTGGATCATCGCTTGGTGGGGCAGAGGAGGAAGCTCGTTGGTCTTGGTTCTTCTTTGATCTCCTTTCTTGACCTTGAGTAGAGGCGGATGCAGTTGCATCTCCTCCTTCTTCATCATCCTCATTCCTTTCCTCTGTCCTCTCTTCCTCAATCCCTTCATCATCGTCAGTCTCATCATCATTGTCCTCCTCATCATCATCATCATCATCATCATCACCATCATCACCATCATCACCATCTCCCTCTTTAATCTTCAAAGGCACATCTTTAGATCCCTTAAGCTTGAGCATGATGGTCTTCTTAGCATCCTCCAACTCCTCAATCTTCTTAGCAGATGTGACTCTGTGCTCTTGGAGTTGGGCGATCTCGTGGCTCTGAGCAGCCATTTGTTGGGCCTGCTCCTCAATCAGCCGAGCTTGCTCCGAGATCTGGTGTGACTGCGCAGCAGTGAGATCTGCCAGGTGACGGATCTGCGCTGTCTTCTCCTCATCAGCAACTAACAAACGCATCACCATCTGGTTCAGCGCTGAAAGCTGTTCCTCTACCCCAATTGGAGGTAGAGGTGATCCATATGTATGTGAGGGATGTGATGAGGGTCCTGCTTGGTGGCTAGTGGTGGTGGTGGTGGCTGTGGTGAGGATGGGGTTTGGTCTAGATGATAGTGGATGTGATGTAGGTGTGAAGGATATGGTGGTGGATGGCATATATGTAGTGGTGGGAGGTGTGGTGGTGGTAGTGGTAGCTGTGGTGGCTGTGGTGGTGGATGGTGTGGCTGTAGAGGTGGTAGTGGTGGTGGTAGCTGTGGTGACTGTGGTGGTGATGTAGGTGAGTCTTCTCTTCTTCTTCTTCTTCTGGCCGTGGGGCTGAGCCATCCTTTTCTTCCTCGATCCAGTCGAGGAGGATGCTCCCCCTAGAACACGGCTAGATGGCTCTGGGCTTAGTTAGGATCTGCAGCAGTCTCTCCTGAATCCCTGGGGCGTTCACCAACCACCCGGAGTCCATGCTCTGTGGGAACAACCTTGCTTCCCACAGTCCTAGTCAAAGGCTCCTCATCCAACTCTTCTTCCTCCTCACTAGGTATGAAGTCCTGGTGGAACCCAGCCGACTCAGCTATGTCGCCTGTGGGGGCAGATACTGGAGGTATAACATCTGTAGCTGTGCCCCTTGGTGGAATAGGCATGTCATCTCCAGCATCCCCACTATCATCATCATCTGAATCATGTGTGGGTAGAGCAATCTGCTCCACATCAGAATCACTGTCGTCGTGGCGCCACTTCCTCCTAGCTGGCACCACATAGTCCTCCCGGGCCAGATGCCCAAACAATCTCCTAACAGGGGGTTTCACCTGCTTCCCCCTGTATACCTTCATCCTCCCCAAGGTGGTATCATCCATCACCTCAAGTACAACATCATCATCCTTCTCCTTTGGCAGGGAGGGGAGCTTATGGTCTATGATCATCTGCATAAATCTGGGATACATACAAAGCCCTCCTTCCCTTTCCCCTCAATGTTCTCCACCAAGTAGGTGAAGATCATTTTGGAGAAGCTGAACGGGTGGTTCAGCACCAACGCAACATAGGCATTCTGGATCTGGTCGGATAACTCATCAAAACCTCCCTTCCTGGAAGCTATGCACTTGAGCAGCACGTGAGCAAGATACTTAAACTGGGGACAGAGGTTGCTCTTGTTGAGCACCCCAGCATTGATGTCCCCAGAGTACTTGGATCGAAGAAAGCATCCTCTGACAGTGAGGGGGTGTAGTCTAGTCGGACAATCAGCATCTTCCCCAACTGTAACACGATCCTAAGATCCTCCTCTGTGATAGCTATAGCCTCTCCAAAGATGGTACTTCTGATGCAGTGAGGCTCAGAGGATCGATCAACTGTCGCACCTTCCCAGAAGGCCTGCTGAATGGAACGATAAGGAGTACAGGGAGCAGATATGGCGTGTGCAATCCTCGATCTCCTTAGGAAGGAGATAATGCCAGAGAAATCTACAGCATTTCTGGATGTCAGATCCAGATGAGCACAATATTGTGCTTCGTACTCATAGTCCATCGACTCGCCATCTGTTACACAAACAAAGTAAACATTAGTACCCATTGACTAAGAATGTCATGAAACACTTGGACTTGAAGAAAATTCTTTCTGTCATGCGAATGAGGTTGTGCGACTGAGATCAGTCGTGCGACTAAGCAGTGCGACTGGGATCAGTCGTGTGAATGACCCCATGCGTACGACTGACTGTGCGACTGAATTCATGCGTATGTAACCTCATGCGGTTACACCAGTCATGCGACTGAACTCATACGCATGGTTCAGTCGTGAGGTTAAGCTGTTCGCACCCTTCAGTCATGCGACTGAAGTTCATCAACCTGTCCATTCGCATGTTGTACTGATTGTTCAATTCAAATTCAATTTTTCACCAATTTTGAGTTTTAGACTTCGTGTTCTGGTTCATTAGACTCGCAATCCATTCGTATAACACCTAACATCTTTAAATTCATTTGTTTAAGCCGTTTAGTTAGGTTATTTTGTCACACAAGTCTCAGTTATTCTAGCGAGTCCGATTATCCAGATTTTGTGTCAAATTGAATGTTATTGTAGTGTTTCTTCACTGCAAATTACCTGTAGAATCGATGTAAATGGTCAGTATGCAAGAAACGAGGGTTTATAGAGATCAAACGAAATTTGGGCAGAGTGACTTTAGTCGTGCGATTTAGGGTTAATTTGAGAGTGGTGAGTCTCTGCGACCGACTCTCCCTCTATTTATACTAACCCTAAATTCAATCGTGCGACTGGGCTCATACGCACCTTTCAGTCGTGCGAGTGGGCCTCAGTCGTGCGATTGGTTCAGTCGCCCTTCTTCAGTCGTCCGACTGGACTCAGTCGTGCGACTAACTCATTCGTTCGCTCTTAAGCATCCGACTGGGCCGATCGTATGGGCCATCGGTTGAATGGTCCATACTCATGGTCCATTCATACGAATGGCTCCCATTCGTATGATAAGTCCATACAAATGGTCCATTCGTGCGAATGGGTCATACTTATGAAATTTTCTGCCATTTTGAACATTTAACATTTAAACCCTTTTTAACTGTTGAAATTAACATTATGAGCATTTGATCATCTCAGACATGATCCTTTTAAACTTGAAAACTTTTAATCACCTCAGACGTGATCATTTTAAACAATTTGTCACCTCAGACGTGACCCATTTATCCTTTAAAAACATATGCGGTCATCTCAGACATGATCCTTTTTGGTGAGTTAATCCCATACTGAATTTCATGATATAGTCCGACAAACAAACAGAAATGACCAAGTAACTAGAAAATCAAACTAAAGTACAAAAATTAAACTTGTTTTTGACTTTTTGTGAGAGATAAATCCTAAGATAGAAATCTACTGGATTTGGTTCCGGAATAGGCAGCTTCTATTCAGTTCGACCATAACCTGGACCAATTCAATTTTGGAATCATACAGGCAAGTCAAATCATTTGGGACTTGTTATCAAAACCTTTTGATGCTTAATTATTGGTTTTCATCCAGTGTCGTTAGCAAGTTTAGGAAATCATACTGGTACTATTAGATTCTCACATTGATTTGAACTTTCAAGAATTGCAGCCACGATGATTGTCAGTATATTTGTCCTCTTAAATCCATACACAGACTTTTGACACAGACTGGTGATAGTTTTAGGTTTAATTATTTCAACTTTGTGGATCCCACACTTATATGGTAATCAACATTCCTCAGGAGCTTTTGAGCGGTCTACGGGTATTTTTACAAGAAGAGACTATTCTTAGAGCTTTCAAAGAGAAGCCAATCCTCAGGTCAGTGCCATCGCACAGCAGAGAGGCGGCAAACAATAATGAATTCTAGTATATCTAGGTTATGCTTATCCTCAGGTCAGTGCCATCGCACAGCAGAGAGGCACACAACCTATCTTCTTGTTAGAGCAGCTTAATTTTCTTTTGCACAGAATGCACCAACAACATAACTCATTAGCTTGATAGCATTTGTCTTTCATTTTTTTCGTGCTTTGCTCTATTTATGGTCATCCGCACACATTTGTTGCGTTTACATGCTCATTACCCCTTATTGGAATATTGTTGATTGTGTTAACCAGTGACAAGATGGGAGCCCACAGTCAGTTGAACAACGTAGTTTGATCTTGAGATCACCAGTCAGGTCTAATCATCTATTGTGTTGAATCTACCGACATATCATCTGTGGTCTAGCAACCTCTAGGTCTACTTTCGTTGTGTTACCTTAGTAGTTACCAGTTTTTCTATCATCTTTCCTTTTATATTGCTCAGACTACACAGACTTATACTTTGAATTTTGCATCTTTTCTAAATTAAATTTTAAAGTCCCTCTTGATTTGTTCCTGTGTACTATCATTTTCCAAAGGGTTTGAATCGGTATCACAGGTACTGTCTACCTTATATCAGCTAGCCTCTCCTTCTCCCTCGTTTTTTTTTAAATGTTACTGGCTGACCTATTCTCCCCCTAAAATTCTAAAATCATAATGGATTTAATTATTTTAGGATTTTAATAGACAGCTAAATAACATGAATTTAATTTAAACAAAAAATAAAATAAATAAAGAAAATGAAAAAGAAAAAATTAACTACACTACATCGGAGTACACATGATCATCATCAGGAATAACATCACTTTCTTTTTAACGCCGTTGACCTCTAGCAGATATAGAAAACGTGGTTTGTCAAAAGCTTTTGTATAGAGGTCAGCGCGTTGAAAATCAGTATTAATTTTACCACATCAATTAAGTTCTATTCAAAACAGTCTCTTATAAAATGGTATTTATTACCGATGTGTTTGGTCTTTGGATGTTGTACCGGATTTTTAGTTACTGCAATTGCAGCAGAGTTATCAACAAAGATAGGAGTAGAAGAGAAATTTAAACCGTAATCCCACATTTGCTGTTGAATCCAGATGATTTGTGAATAGCAACTTGCAGCAGCAACGTATTCAGCTTCACAGGTTGACAATGCAACCGAGGTCTGCTTCTTACACTGCCAGGTAACTAATCTCCTCCCAAAAAATTGACACCCTGCTGATGTAGACTTGTAGTTCATCTTGCAGCCCCCATAATCCGAGTCACTATACGCCGTGAGCTCAAAGTCATCATCATGAGGATACCACAACCCAAGTGTGGGTGTACCCTTCAGATAACGAAATATCCTCTTGACCCCGATCAGATGGTTAACCTTAGCTTAGCCTGATATCTTGAACATAAACATGTAGCATACATGATATCAGGTTTTGAGGCAGTGAGATACATGAGGGATCCAATCATTCCTCGGTACATTGTGGCCTCTACCAGATCTCCATTTTCGTCAGGTGCTATATCATGATTTGTAGCAAGTGGAGTCCCAGCTGCAGAAGCATTCTCCATGTCAAACCGACTGAGAATGTCTCCCACATACTTGGTCTGATGTAGAAAGATCCCTTTTGATGTCTGATCCACCTGTAACCCGAGAAAGAATTTCATCTCCCCATAGCACTCATCTCAAACTCTTTCTTCATAACTGCTTCAAACTCTTTGCATAATTCTTCGTTCTTTGAACCGAAGATTATGTCATCGACATAGATCTGTACTAGCAGTAGGTCTCCATCTTTTTCTTTGATAACAGAGTGCAGTCAATGACTCCCCTGCGAAAGCCGTGTTTCACAAGATGAGTCGAGAGTTTCTCATACCAGGCCCTTGGAGCTTGATGAAGCCCGTATAACGCCTTGTCGAGTTTGTAAACTCTGTCCCGATGATAAGGATCTTCAAATCCCTCGGGTTGACTGACATAAACTGTCTCTCGAATTTCCCCATGAAGGAATGCACTCTTCACATCTAATTGATAGACTTTAATCTTCATATATGATGCATAGGCAAGGAAGATACGATGGCTTCCATCCTTGCCACGGGTGCAAACACTTCATTGTAGTCAATCCCCTCGACTTGGCGAAATCCCTGAACCACCAGTCGAGCCTTGTTCCTGATAATGACCCCTTGGTCATCCTTCTTGCATTTCAAGACCCATTTGGTGCCAATGACCTTAGCACCTTTAGGTCTATCTACCAGAGTCCATACACCTAACTTCTTAAACTGAAGAAGTTCTTCTTGCATGGCACTCACCCATGCCTCATCGTTTAGTGCTTCACTGACGTATTTTGGCTCAAACTGCGAGACAAAACACCGATAAGCACCATCATGAATGTATCCTTTTTCCATAACGAGGCATAATCAGCTGAGTACAGCTGATTTCTGGTTTGCACTCCTGATCTGACATCCCCAATGACATTGTCTAGGGGATGATAAACATTTAGACGTGATCCTGGAGTAGTAGGAATAGCTACCTCAGAGCCAAGATTATGAACATTTGGTTCTGCATCTGAGGTGGAAGGAGTTTGAGGTTCCGAAGTCGAAGGTGCATCACTGTTAGATGCTTGTGGACTTGCAGGAACTGGAACCTGTTCCTCCTGACTGTTCTGGTCATCTTCTTCAGCTTCATCTTCTGAGGAGGAGTCACTGTCGTCGACTACTCCCCCTGAGTGATTAGATGATTCTCCCTGTGAGCTCGATGATGTTGAATCAAGAGATGTGTATTCAAGATGTCATACATCATCTGTGTGGCTAACTCGTCATCGAAGGAGAGATAGGGATGTTGAAGGACTTGAAGAATCCATCATAGTCGAAAAAGTAGGCGGGTCCTTTTCCAGTAGGTGGTGTGGTATATCTCTGAACATCAACATTACACCACACTTCTACTAAACCCGTTGAGTTGTTGTAAACTCTCTTGTTCGGTATGTTGTATCCTAGGAAGATCCCTTCATCAGCCTTCTCGCTGAATTTACCTTCTTGAGTCTTCTTCAGAAGTGTGCACGGCGCGCCAAATGGTTCGAGATACTCCAGATTCGGTTTACGTCGTTGTAGTAGCTCGTAACATGTCTTTCCGTGGCGCTTGACTATCAGAACTCGATTCAGTGTATAACATGCATTGCTACTGCCTCATTCCAGAATTGGATAGGCAGTTTCGAGTCTGCCAGCATTGTCCATGGTGTCTCTATCAAGCTTCTATTCTTTCTCTCAGCAACACCATTCATCTGAGGCGTGTAGGTAGAAGTGAATTGATGCACAATACCCTTTTCCTTGCAGTAAGCCTCCATCCACTGATTCTTGAATTCAGTCCCGTTGTCTGAGTACTGTCTCACCTTCAGCTTGTAGAGAGATTCCAGTGTGGTTACTAACTCCTTGAAGGACTCAAATGTTTCTGATTTGGACTTCAAAAACATTACCCAAGAGAATCTTGAGTAGTCATCAGTAACCACAAAACAGTACAAGTCGCCTGCAATGCTCTTTGTACTGACTGGACCAAACAGATCCATGTGAAGAAGTTCAAGAGGAAGTTCTATTGAATGAACTTTCTTTTCCTTATGAGACTTCTTCGTCTGTTTGCCTTCTTGCAAGCTACACAAAGATCCGGAAGTTGGAAATTTTTGACGTTAACTCCTCTCACGAGATCCTTCTGGATCAAGTGATTCATCTTCCGTTGATTAATGTGTCCCATTCTCCTATGCCAGGAGATAGAGTCCTTCCAGTTGCTTTTGATAGAAAGCACTGAACTTCATGATCCGTTGTAGAAGCCGTTGAGAGATCCAAAACATAAAGGTCTTTATATCTTGAAGCTGTCATCAGAACTTGGTCCTCCGGAATCACATAGTCTTTCTTTAGGACATAACACTTCTTGTTGTCGAATATGACTTTAAATCCCTTGTCACAGATTTGGAAACAGAAAGTAAGTTGTTTTGAAGTTGTTGAACGTAGTTCACCTTATCAAACTTAACTTTTGATTTCCAACCTCTCCCTGAGCTGTGATATAGCCTCCTTTGTTACCAGCAAACAAAACATGCCCTCCTTTTATTTGTTTGACGTTGATAAAAGAGCCCTGTATCCTGTCATGTGCTTGGATGCTCCGCTGTCTACAATCCACGTGTTGGTTTCAGCACTGTAGCGAACACCCTGCACATTCAATGTAAAAACATTAGTTTAGGTTAGGAACCCAAGCCTTTACTGGCTTAGGTTCCCAGAGGCATCACACATCATGAATTCAACCCATTGACCTTTAGAAGGTGAGGGTAGCTCAGGTGCCTTCTTGTCTTATTATCAGACACAGAGGATGACTTTTCCTTCCAAAGCCAGATTTGTGCAAGGCCTGTTGTGATAAACAGTCGACTGGCTATGGGTTGAACTTTGGGTTCACTAGTTCTTCTAGGTGGAGTTAAAGAATCCTCTTAGAAGACCTAGGTTTGAATCCTGAAGTTCAATCTTCTTCCTAGGTGTCTGATAGTAAGGACAATAGGAAGCAATGTGCCACACTCTCCACAGTTGTAGCATGACCTGCTATCAAACTTTATGATTAAACTTTCTTTGTGGAGATGTTTGTGACACCCTAGAACATCACTTAGTTGGGTTTGACTCTGTTTCTTTGATGTTTCTCTTGTTTGACAAAATTAATTGTTTAACATTTTTACATCTTTTTCTTTTTGGTTAACTGGTTTTGACATGAAGCTTGTGAAAGATTACATTAACAGTTTTTTTAGGTTCAGATTTGACTTTGTTTGACCCTGACTTTATATTAACCATTTCAAAAATAGTTCTTTTTCCAGATTACAAACGGGCATTTTACCCTTTGCCTTTGAAGTGGCCTCCTTTTGTTTTGTTCCAGATTCAATTGATGAACATGAGGAATCTGGATCACTAACAAGAGGAGTAGACACCACATGATCCTTGATGGGATTATTATTTATTGGTCTACTCTTAGTTTTCATCAAGGTCTCAGGTGGTGGTGGAACCACTTTATAACCCAAACCCTCCCCGTTGTTACGTTCTCTCACTAAGTGTTGGACAATATGTGATGAACTTGTCCAACTGTGCAGTTTTTGCTTTAAAGAGTTGACTTCTACTTCTAAAACTGCCTTTTGCTTCTTAGTTTCTTCTAGGGAGTTAAGATAGTACCTAATGTCATTAGCTTGGTTAAATGCAACTACTTCAGTTTCCCTAAGCTGTTTAGTCAAAAGGTCTATCTTTTCTTTGTAACTATGCTCATTTTGTTTTAAAACTCTATTAGCCTCAGTGCATAGTTGCAAATCCTTTACTAAGTTATCATTATGATCTAATAACCTAGCAAATTTCTGATCTATGCTTTCTCTAAATGTATTACAGTCAGAACAAGCATGATTTTGAAACAGTTGGTCAGTGGTACTTACCTGAGGAGATTCAGAAGAATTTGCCATCAACGCAGCATCAGATGTCTCTGGTTCTGGTGATTCTGTCTTTGCTGTGGACGTCCCTTCTTCAGGCTTGTAGCTGACCTCAGCTGCAGTTGTCTCTTCACTATTTGACATCGCTATCTCAACTGCAATATCTCCTTCACTCGCAGAATCATCATCTAAATCTTCCACGCTCGCAATGTTGGATTCTCCCGGAGAGACAAACCGAAAGCTCCAGTCCTGTCCTTCATCATCATGGGCAGTCAAGGCTTTTGGATCCTTGCTTGATGAAGTAGAACTGCTAGCTTGCTTGTCTTGACGAGTGAAGGACGAGAATGGGTTCCCGTTCCCAGTCTTCTTTGGCTTCACACATTCTCTTTTGAAGTGCCCCTTTTCTCCACAGTTGAAGCAGGTCACCTTGCTCTTGTCAAAGCCAAATGTTGTGTCCTTAGTAGCAACCAAGTTCTGTCCGGTCTTTTTCACAAACTTCTTCGCCCTCCGGACAGCACTTGCTAAGGCCCACATAATGTCCATCCTCTCTAGCTCATTCTCGTCTACCTGCTCGTAGTCCTCATCTGCTAGATGGCAGTTTCCAATTTTCCCAGCAACAAGTCCATCATAGGAATGAACCACTGCTGCCAAGAGATCCATGTGCTCTCGAGCTACTTCCACAGTCACATTACTGAGGTTCTCGGTCTTCAGTCTAGTAGCATTTGCTTCAGATCCAATGTAATGGGTACTAGAAGACCCTGATGTTTATGATCCTGAAGGAGAGACATGTGAGGGAACAGAAGACCTAGACACAAAGGCGGTCTGAAGTGGTGCTCCAGACGTCTTAGCTTGGGGCGTTGCATTGTACAAAGTTGGATTCTGAGTGTATGAAGACTTCTGAGCTCGGTAATTCATCCTAAGTGCTTCTTCTCGCAGCTTTAGAATGAAATCATTGATATCCAACTTTGCCAACATTTCATTCTGTCTCAGATTTGACATAAATGACGCCCATTTTTCTGGCAATCCGTCTGCAAAATTTGACACTTTCTCTTCCATGGTAGTAGCAACACCATGTGTATGCAGTTCGCTCATTAGATGGTAAAATCTATCAATAACATCGTCCAAACTCTCATTTCCCATCGATGAGAAGTTGTCAAATTCTTTCTTCAGCTCCTTAGCTTTAATTGCCTTCAGCGAAGAATTCCCGTCATATCTCTTCTCCAGCTCATCCCACAATTTCTTGGCTTGTTTGTTCTCCGAGTACTGGTGGAAAATATCTTTAGGAATAGACTGTGTGATCAATGCATAGACTCTCTTTTCTGCATTATACTTAACTTTCTGAGCATCAGTCATTCCTCCTAAAGTAAGCTTTACCCCATCGGCTCCCACCGGCATACTGTAGCCTATCTCAATAGCTTCCCACAAATTTGGATCCACTCCATTGAGGTAGATCTCAAAACGTTGTTTCCAGTGGGGAAACTCATCTAACGTTAAGAGCTTTGGGGGTTTATTATGATTCCCCACCTCACTCTCAAGTAACAGTAAGTTCTGGATCCTTGAGTCCTTCCTGGCTGTAAACGCTGACATCTGATCTTCCATGTCGATTAACTTTAAGTCTACTAAACAATCTGTCAACTGGTGCGACTGGAGTGATGCGAATGGGCTATCCGTGCGAATGAACTATGCGACTGGTTCAATCGTGCGTCTGAACTGAGCGATTGGTCCAGTCGTGCGAATGAAGCTGATGCGTATGAACACTGCGAACGGATGGTTCAGTTGTACGAATGAATATGCGACTCAGTCCAATCGTGCGTCTGGAGTATGCGAATGAAGTCCAGTCGTGCGATTGGTCCAATCGTGCGACTGAAGCTCTGTTTTGCGAAAATTTCTAGGTTAAACGTGTTTTGGCCGTAAAAATTCGAATTTTCTCCAACCCTAATCGCCTAATGCCGTAGAAACCGAAACTTGATGAGCAGGGGACGTCCAAGACAACTTTTGACACAAAAAGATTGCGTTTTTAGTGTAAAAACACAAACTTTGTATCAAGATTGATTGAATCACACGTAATCAAGAGCCAAAGCTCTGATACCACTTGTTAGGACCTGGTATTTGAACGAAATACCGAATGATTAACGTGTAAACCAAACCAAATAGTGCGGAATCCTATTTGATTGGTGATCCAATCAGTGAGAACGCACGTAGAATCAATAAAGTATTGAATCAAACGTTAAGAATCGATTAGGAATCGATCTACAGCGTTCTATGAACTTGGAGTATGAACTTGGAGGCTTCTGGACGGCTAGGGTACGTCTGGAATCGAAATAGAATGAATGCTTACGTTTTTCCACGAATTGGGTGGTATTTATAGGTTAGTGTTGTTCATTCGTGCGACTGAACCATTAGTATGATTCTGTCGTGCGATTGAACCATGCGGTTGATCCATTCGCACGACTGAGTGTTCAGTCGTGCGACTAAGCCAATCTCATGTTACAATCATACGACTGATCCAGTCTCCTGGTTCAGTCGTGCGACTGAGTCATTCGCATGAAGTTATTCATGCGTATGGTCCATTCGTATGGGCCATTCACATGAGAACTTCATTTTGTTAAGTTTGAATGTATTAATTAATTCAACATCGACTCATTAATGAAATATTAGACCTTATAAATCACAAACAACCAATCTCATTTCATTAATATTCCAGACATTTCATCAAAGAAAGACAAACAAGATCTATTACATTCATATCATGATCTAGGTACATACATGTATCAACATTATGGTATCCAAAGAATCCTGACTTCAATATGTATGCTTATACAGATAGTGATTATGGTGGTTGCAACATGACTGCAAAGTCTACATCTGGGGGATGTCAATTCCTTGGTGGAAGGGTTGTCTCATGGCAATGCAAGAAACAATCCTGTGTGTCTGCATCAACTGCTGAGGCTGAATACATTGCTGCTGCAAGCTGCTGTGCTCAAGTGCTTTGGATTCAAAGTCAGATGCTGGACTATGGATTTAACTTCAAGGAGACTCCAATCCACATAGACAACAATAGTGCTATCTCTATCACTGAGAACCCTGTGCAACACTCAAGGACCAAACACATCAATATCAGGTATCATTTAATAAGAGATAACTATGAAAAGAGATTAATTAAACTAGTCAAAGTTCATACAGATGAACAATATGCTGATCTGTTTACAAAAGCTTTTGATGAACAGAGATTTAAATATCTAATATCAGCTATTGGGATGATTAACTTTTAGTAGATCTTTTCTTAAAACTAATTCTAATTATTTCTTAAAATATGTGTGTCCTAAGTTGTCTAGTTCATCACTTTCATAAGCTCATGTTTTCTTTGGATATAAAATTCTTTTTGAAGACTTTCCTTAGATTCTTGAAAATTTTCTGATCCTTCAGAAGATATACTTTTACCTTCGGAAGAAAATCATGTCTTCAAAATAAATAACTATCTAAGAAATTTTACCTTCGGAAGAAGTCTAAATCTAACTTCGAAGCTTAAATTCTTGTCTCAGACAATTATTTGTTTTTAAGGACTTTTTCCTTCCGAAGCAAAATTAACTCTCAGAAGCTTTGTTGTTTCATATACAAAGCATTCAAGTGTTTATTTCTCTTCCGAAGCAAAATTTTCAAGGCTCTCTGGAAAATCTTCCGAAGTCATTTTAGCTTCGGAAGCTTTTTCATTAAAACTTCCGAAGATAATTTACCTTCGGAAGCTTTTTCGAATTCCAAGAAAACTACTTTTTGAGCAAAAGTAAACTACTTTTTCAGAGGTGGGACCGACTTTCGGATTTCAAAGTTTATCCTCTTTCATTAACTTTGGTTCAAATCCCTTTTCACATAAATACCCAACGGTTCCCCCTCTTCCTCACTATCTTCCTCAATTCCACTATTCCTCAAACCTAATTCCCAAAACCGCCTTTGCTTTTTACCTTTCTTCAACCTTAAGCTTCTCAAATGGCCAACCTTAACCGCAGAAACAACCCAGATTTCTCCATGCAACTTCACAGGCAACACAACCAGGTTGCTATGTTAAGCTCTGAGAAAGATGAAAGTTTCTCAAAGATTTGCCAATTCTTAACTCTATCAAACTATTTCACCTCCCAAACCATTGATCCTACTCTGTATGAGGATCATTTGCTTGAATTCTGGAAGACCTGCCAAGAGGTCATTATGGATGGGGAGAAGGCACTGTCTGCCACAGTGCAAGGGAGGAATCTCTTCATCACTCCGGCCATCATCAACTATCATTTGCAGCTGGATGATGAAGAAGGTGAGTTGTCCTTCCCAAAGGAAGCTGTCAATCATTCCTTTGAGCAGATGGGCTATGAGGGAGATTTCTCTGTAAAGACTTCAGGAAAGGGAAGGTCTCATCCCTGTGGAAATACCTACTCCATGTGGTTATCCACAGCTTGTCAAACAAGCATGGAGGGTGGGACCAGATTCCTGAGGATCTCTCCTTCATAGTGCATGGAATGGTTCAAGGCAGGTACTCTCAATTTGTTTATACCAATTTACTTGCAAACTTGGACTCCTTAGAGTATTACATGTTTCCTAGATATGTTCAACACATTCTTAACTGTGAACTGGGCTCACAGTTGAGGGAAACAGGTAATACTCTTAAATTGGGACAGATGAAGCCCGACATCTTTAAAATCATGACGAAGCCAACTGTACTTCTCAGGGGTAGAAACAGCCCTTGTCCCCAAAATGTTAGAGCTCATTGCTCAAGGTGACAACCTAGAAACACAAGCTAGTGTTGAACCCACACCTTCTACTTCTTTACCATTAAAAAGGCCTCAAATAACCCTCACCTACCAAAGAAAATCCAAACGAACCCCTATCAAGCTATTGAGTCTGTGCAGGTCCCCATATACTCACTTTTACAGGAGGAAGTGGACACTAGAGCTCCCACTTCTCCTGAGGAGCAAACCACTCCCATCTCTTCAACTATCAGGGCTGAGGTTCCTCATGCTCACCCTGATGAGCTCACAAGCCCAACAGCCTTAACCCTTCACTCTGAGTCTCAACACTCAAGTGAACAACCTTCAGGGGACATTACCATCCCCAGCCTTTAGATCTAAATCAACCCATTCCCAACCTATCCTTCTATACTGATGAAGACTTAAAATTCAGTGAGTATCATGAGTCTCTCTTCTCTTCCCCTACTCAAAGAGAGATGAGTACTTCTGAGTCTCCTCAGTCTAGCCCACATCAGTCACCTATTACTGAGGTGGACACTTTTAAACCTCTTCAGGATGTCCATATGGAAGAGGCTCTCACTTCTGCAAGTGATTACATCATTAAGACCTCAACCATGGCAACTCAGCCCACTGACATCTCAACTGAGATTGCTAGTAAGCAGAGGAAAACCAGTAGCTAAGAACCTCAAGCTGGTGGTGAGAGAGAGGACTTTGGTCCAATCATCTCATCCCCCAATGATTCTTCTGATGAAGAAGAGGGGAATTTGAGATTAAAGGTGCAAAAACTGTCAAAAACATGCTCCTATTTAGTCTCTAAGGTCAGTCACCTTGAATCTAAGGTGACTACCTTACAAAACAGGGTCACTGATCAGCAACTTCAGATTTCATATCTTAAGGAAAAACTAACTAGGAGACCTTTAAGAAGAGCTCAACCAGGAACACAAGAACCTGTGGATGTGATTGATTTATCCTCCAGCTCACCTATGCAAGTGGGTGATGCTACCAAAAAGGGGGAGAAAGTTATTACAGCCACAGAACCTGGGAGTTCTTCACAGAGAATGGACATAGAGGACTCACCATCCTCACTTGCAATTGTGCATTCTCATCAACTTCCTCAAGTTCACATTAATGTGGATTCTATAGACTCTATCATCAAGAGTCTCTTTAAGGAAGGTATACCAAGGGCTGTGTCATCCCCACCTCAAGGAACTTCAAACTACATCATAAGGTGGAGGTATGATGCTGATAGAAGAGCCTTTATTCTTCACAGAGTTCAAGGGCAACAAGAAGTATTTGACTTTCAAAGCTTGAACTTCTATGAAAGGTTGGATCTAGTCAATATGCCACTTGTCAATCCAAGCAAATCAAGACAGGCTGACAGATTGGCTCAAAGAATCCAAGACAAGATCATGGCAGAGTTCAGCTTAAGAAGGAGACTTAGGCAATCAGGCAATGTCATTGGTAAACTGGATGTTAAGGTGGACCCTAAGATTAGTTTCATAGGGGAAACCTTGACTGAAGGCCAGTGGCAGAACCTGAGACCCCTGTCTCATCATCATCAACTGCTGCAGCGATTCACACTCCCTCTGAGACACCTGCTGCTGAAGGTGTTTCTCAGCCTCTCTCTGGCCAGAGCATGGATGCTACACCAAGCATTGAAGGCCAAACCTCTATCCACCCTGAGTCACAAACTGTGGGTGACAAAGGGAAAAGGATTTTGACTCCTGAGGAAATTAAGGAGGAAGAGAGAGAGAGGAAAAGGAAGCTAAGGGGAGAAAGTTCCTCTGGGTCTTCAGGCTTTATGCAAGCTGCAATCAGGGCTGCCCCCAGACCAAATACTCAAGATGATGAGTTGAGGGCACTCAGGATTACTTATCTGCAGACTAGGAACTATGACATTGATGAAATCATTTCTCTCCCCTTAGAACAACAAAATAAACTGGCTGACATGGAAGTGACAAGAGAGATGAAAGAAAAAGAGGATGCAAGGTTACTTCTCCAATTCAAAGAGGAGAAAAGACAGAAAAGACTCTACAAGCATGCTCCCACTCTCTCCCTAGTTCAAGAAAGCCATGTACAAGAAGATGTGGTTCCACAAGAACCTCAGGTAGACAAAGAAGAAGATAGGATCAAAATGATCAACTACCTGAGTGCCACAGGCTTCTAAGAAGAAGCTAAGGGAAGAAGCTGCAAAGTCAAGAGCCATCATCCAAAAGAGTATGAAGAAGTCTGCTGATAGACAAAGGATGATGAGGTTCTTGAAGCTATATGGATTCTTCGGAAGGAGACTTGGCCTTATGTCTCTATCCACAATGGATGAGCATATAAGGGTAATCAAGCAGAAGATTAAGAGTGGTGAACTGATTGACTTACACTCTCTTCCAAGTCAAGTCCCACCTGAAGTGAAGGTTAAGTTTGAACAACCTGAGACAATTCAACCCGGACCTCCTGCTGAGCCTCAGCAAGCTTCATCTTCTGATCCAAAGCAGGGTCAAACTCCCTCTCCTTCTGAACCTATGAGGGAGGAACACCCAACTGAGAAAGACAAGGATGATCAACAAGGTGCTGCAGACCAGTCTTCTCAGTTGAAGTCATCTAAGAGGAATAAGAGGATGGCTTCTAAACCAAATTCTAAGAAGAAGAAGCCTAAATCATCTACCTCTACACCTCAGGCTGAGTCAGATCAACCTAAGGAAGTGCATGAAGAGGCAACCCAATCAACTCCAATGCAAGTGGCTCCTCTGGCAGCTGAGACACCCATCTTATCCTGGACCTTCTCTACCAATCCAGAAAGATGGCATGTAATCAGAGATCAAGGTGTTGAGAATGTCTATACATGGCAAGACATAATCAACTTACCTCTGCATGATCTCTTTGAGATGAGAAGATACTATGAAGGTCTGAATGATCCTGACCATCTAATGAATAAGGGTATGGTCATTATTGTGCTGAAGACTACTAACATCTGAAGATCTTCTAAATGTTTTGGTAGCATCAGCCTAGGGGGAGTTTGTAAGGATTCCTTTAAGTCTGATGCAAACCAAAACATCCAATGTCTCTCTGCAAGAAATGCACTAAGTACTGAAGAAGAATTGCTTCGGAAGTTTTACACCATGCACAAGAAATATTCTAAATGTAAAATCTTCCGAAGCCAAGACCAATATCTTCCGAAGCCAAATATGAAGTCTTCCGAAGCCTCAGAGACAAAGTCTTCCGAAGCTTCATCCTATGAAGACAGATTTCTTCCAAAGACTTTTAGTAACATGCTTTATCTGATGTACTATTCCATAAAGCTCACCTTTCCGCTACATCTCTGTAAAGTCACCAACTTACATGAGTTGGTGAAAAGGTCCATGCTTTTGGTAACTGTACATTGAGGTCTTGAGTCTGTAACTTTCTACTTTATGTACTTTATCCTTTTTGTAATAGATAAGGATGTGAGCTATGGCATGTCATAGTCACAAGGTCAAAAGGCAAATATGCCTTTTGATTCTACAATTTATTTTGTTTGTGTCTAGTCAATTGTATCCAGCTGGCTTTCAAAGTATAGCCGGTTGTAGGTTGTAGTATAAGTATTCCAAGTTCTAATATCTTTCTTTATGCTTTGTAACACTTGTAATAGAACTTGAGAAAGCTAAATACTGCCTCCTTAAAACCCAAATCTCTTGTTCTGTTTCTTTATCATTACTTGTGTTCTTTGTATCATTATCTTGGTTAATCCAGTTTACTGTTTGATCAAGTTTAGTTAATCTCCTCTTTGTGTTGTTGTGTTGTAATTGTTAAGCCCTTAACCGGTCCAGCAGTTAACCAACTCCATGGAGATTCAAAGAAACCATATGATATGAACTCAAACACATATCACCCGGGCCTTCGTAATCATCCAAACTTCAAGTATGGTAACCCAAACACTTAATTTAACCCCAACTTTCATGGAAATGGTCAATATCAGGGTTGGAAGCAAAATCACAACCAAGGAAACAATCAACAAGGTTACAACCAAGGCGGGCATCAACAAAAGGGTCAATACCATCAATGTGGTTACCAACAGAAGAATTATCAACAGTAGGGTCAAAATCAACAAACTGGACTCTCAAGTGACAATGCAACGAACTTGTAATTAAACACTATTCTAGAAGTTCCTAAAGAGATAAAGAAGGATAATGAGATAAGAGACAAATTAATAGTAGCATTGACCTAAAAAGTGGGGCAGTTGGCAGAAGAATCATCTAGAAGAGATCCGGGCAAATTACCAAGTAACACCCAAGTCAACCCATAATATCAAGCTTCCAGGTCAAATAAAAATATGCACATAAATTCAATTAGTTTTCATTATAACTCTATATGTATTGATGATGTTTTTTCCTCTTTTTCTCAAGTAGTTGCTGGTAACGATGAGAAAGGTGATGAAGTATAGGAAAGCGACGTGGGAGCACCACTTATTACTATTTGAGTTGGAAAATTTTAAAATCAAACGAGCACTTTTGGATTATGGATCCAGGAGGAGCATCTTTCCTAGGATTTCGTCTGACTAATATAATTTTTCTCCATTACATAAAACTGATTAACATGGTGGTGCTTGTCGATTCGACATGGAATACCCTCGGGAAATGGTTAAGGATGTGATTATCAAGTTAGGAGAATTCAATTACCCGGTGGACTTTATGGTGCTTGATTATGCACCAGTAACGGCGAACGAGCAACCAAAGGTAATTTTGGGTTGACCATTTTTGGCAATAGCCAAGACTTAAATCAACTGGTGAGATGGAGTAATCGACATGACCTTCAAAAACCGTAAGTTGTTTTTTAATGTGTTATCAAAATCAATTACCTATGTTATTAATGATGATTTTTATACAATATATGTTACTAACGGGTGTGTTCTCCTTTACATTTCACATGTAAGCGAGGACATCACCAACAATATTGGTTTTGATACTTACAACATTGAGGTCAAGAATGTTGAAAAGGAGGATAATGTCAAGGTGGAACCAAAGAGGAAGGATAACCCGAGACGAAAGGTAAAGATGGGTAAACCACCAGATTATGTGAACTCAAGAGTCAAAGGAGAGATTTTTGGCTAATGTTGGAGTGAATAAGAAGATCTATCAAATCATGAGAAGCAACTATTTGAAGAGAGCTATGGAGAAAAACACTCAATAAGACCATCTTAGTGGTGGCATGTACGGTTTGGCTGATGACCTATAACTTAACATTTATGGGAGGGAACCTGAGAACTTTATGGGTGTGCTCACTATAAACCCTCACGAGACTTCACTCATCCACTCTTTTCGACCGAGTGGTTTAAAAGGCTTGTTGCATATGCTAAATATAACCGTGATTACTACGAAAGTGAGTTTTATTTTTGTTTTTAGTATATTTTTTCTTTGTTTTAGGTTTGTTTTGCTTATTTCACTCACTAGAGGTAAATATTCAAGTGTAGGGAAGCACATGGATGTTTAGGAGTGTTTGAGTAGCTTTTTCCCACAACTATAATATAATAGTGTTGAAGCACTTTTTGATCGTCTACTATTAGGTCCATGTATTCCCTCTTTATCTTATTCAATTTGTTTATTTATGGTTGATTGGGATTGTGTAAGGCCCCGTTCCCGGGACGCCTACAGTTGGTCATTCATCGCACATAAAACATATAATTGCATTTAACTTTCATAAAACATTGCAGCGGAATTATCAAAATAGACATCTCATTTCGTTATAAAAGCTTTTGCCAAATAATACATCATTAACCAGTTACAAAATACATTGTTGCATTACATTATAAAAGCCTTATATATATGGATGCCATCCCAAAAGAGCTGAGTAGCCTCGCAGTGCCATCCTCAGCAATGCTCACCTGCCAACTGGAAACACATAAAAGTCAGCGTTGCTGAGTGAGTTCTAGTTTTATAATAAAACATACTTTACTTTCATTAAAACCGTTCGTTACTTTTGCATGATCACACATCATACGTACACATAGATAATATCATTATTATCTTCATCATTCATTCTTTCTTTAACTTTTACATTCTTTCATCATTACAACTTTTCCTTTTCATCAAACCATAAACCTTACCCTTTTGTTCATGGTACTGGACCTAGGCCTATCATAGACCTTCTATAACGGTGCACCGCACCTCATGGCCACAACACCTAAGGTAAAGTTTAGGTGTACCATTGCCATATGCAATACCTTTCTGTTCATGGTTCTGGACCTAGGCCTATCATAGACCTTCTATAACGGTGCACCGCACCTCGTGGTCACAATACCTAAGGTATGCAACAATGGTTCTATACAAATGGTCAATCACAAAGAAAGACCCCGATGTGCATCCTCCCGGGGTAGCGAACCCACACACCGTTGGGCTAACACCTTTTAATGGCGTGTCCCGACACACAAGGCTTGCAAGACTTTCTTTAATTTCATCTTTTATTAATGCATGCATTCATCATGTTCCTCTTTCATCATCTTTCACTTTACGTTACATAATACTTTCAATTCATTCATTAACATAACACGTAAAGCCACAGGAAAGATAAACACTCATCATAATCAGGAACATCAACATATACAGTCATCATCATCATACAGGGCAACATCATACATACATAACATACATCATGCATAAATATGCAACATCATCACCATCATGCCCAACATACCGTCTAAGGCCTATATAGTCATCTTACATGAACTTACGGGAACTTCCCCGTCAAAGCTTACATCTGCACTTTCCCCCGAAAGTCAGAAGTTAGACTACGCTTTTCCTCAGGTGCAACAGCCCTATTCGGGCGTATGGACACCCTTCAGTCGCATGGCCTCCATGCGAATGGACCAACGCGGATGGACACCCATGCGAATGAATACCCAATCGTGCGTATGGACCTCATGCGGATGGAACTAATGTGAATGAGCACCTATCCGACTAACCTCATGCGAATGGACTCAATGCGAATGAGTCCCATGCGATTGGAACTAATGAGACTAAGCACTTATGCGGCTGGACCCTTAGTCGTATGACTCCCCATGCGACTGGCCCCCAATCGTACGAATGAATCCTTAATCGTGCGAATGAACCTTCGATCGTGTGAATGAACCTCAATCACACCTCAGTCGGCCGTATGGCCTCTAGTCGGTCGCCTAGCCCTAGCTGATGCAGAATGGTGTTCATCCCGAACCCAATCTGCCATTTTCGACCTCCAAGCTCATCCAAACCCATTCTAAGCATTATTCAACCATCCTAAACCTTAGGAATGCATACCACAACACCATACAAGCACACACAAGCCCGGAAACAAACTCCAAACACGTCACACACAACACACCCAAACGGGTCAAACACACACACATACAAAAACGGGTTTTCTATGCTATCTAGCCCCAAAATCGTTTGAAAACAAGTAAAAGAGGGGTCCTAGAACTCACACAAACGACCACAAGGAGAAGAGCTTCGATTGGGCTTGCTACACCACGATTTCGCACATTAAAATCCACTCGAACCACCCTTTTTATCTCTCTTTTCTTCTTCTTTCTCTCCTCTCTTTGATTTGGCTGAAATGTGAGTGTGGGGAGAGGGTAAGGGCTGCCCTCTCCCTTTAAATACCACCACATACTCAACTTTCTCTCGGTGGCGAGTTTGGTCCCTCGACTTTGGACTTTATTCTTTTTCTTCATTCGTCGGCTTCAAAATAATTAAATAACCGGGTGTTACAAGTCCACCCCCCTTAAATAGGTTTCGTCCCCGAAACCTGTTATTCCTCGAACAAACGTGGGTAATGCTGCCTCATCTCTTCTTCAGTCTCCCACGTAGACTCGGATCCTTTCCTGTGCTTCCACTGAACACGCACAAGAGGAACCGTTTTATTCCTTAGCCTCTTCTCTTTTCGATCGATGATTGCCACTGGTTGCTCTACATAATTGAGCCGTTCGTCTACTTCGATATCTTCCAGTGGAACAATCATATCTTCATCTGCCATGCACTTTCTTAGATGAGATACATGGAATGTCGGGTGAATTCCACTTAACTCATCCGGTAACTCTAGTCTATAGGCCACCTCTTTTACTCGAGCAATGATTCGGAAAGGGCCTATGTACCTCAGGCTCAATTTGCTCCGCTTTCGGAAACGAAGGATGCCCTTCCAAGGTGAGACCTTCAACATAACCCGGTCACCCACCTGGAACTCAATCGGTCTACGTCGTTTATCAGCATACGACTTCTGTCTATCTTTGGCTGCCTTCATGAAGGCTTTGATCTTTTCGAGCTTCTCAGTCGTAGCCTCGATCACCTTGACGCTCCCTAACTCCTTCTGACCAACCTCACCCCAACAAACGGGTGTTACGCATCTCCTACCGTATAGCATCTCATATGAGGGCATACCGATTCTGGCATGATAACTGTTGTTGTACGAGAATTCAGCTAACGGTAAGTGGTCATCCCAACTTCCTCCAAAATCGATAACACATGCCCGAAGCATGTCCTCCAATGTCTGAATGGTCCTTTCTGACTGACCATCAGTCTGGGGATGATAAGTCGTGCTAATATGTAACCTCGTCCCCATAACGTCGTGGAATTTCTTTCAAAATTTAGATGTAAACCGGGTGTCACGATCAGACACAATAGACACCGGCACACCATGACGAGTTACAATTTCCTTGATGAACAGATCAGCCAACCTCTCAGATGAATATGTCTCGCGGATCGGTAGAAAGTGAGCACTCTTCGTTAAACGGTCAACTATCACCCATATGGCATCATACCCTTTCGGGGTACGTGGTAGCTTCGTAATGAAATCCATGGTGATGTGCTCCCACTTCCATTCCGGTATATCCAAAGGTTGGACCTTCCCATACGGCTTCTGGTGCTCGGCCTTCACTTGCAAGCAAGTAAGGCACTTACTCATATACTCCACTACGTCACACTTCATACCCGGCCACCAATAATCTTTCTTCATGTTGTGGTACATTTTCGTAGCACCAGGATGAATAGAGTATCGAGTCTTGTGAGCTTCATCCATAATCTTCACCCGTAGATCCCCAAAGCGAGGAATCCACATTCGTCCAAATCGGGTTCTAACACCAAGTGTGTTTTCACCCAACTCCGCGATCAGACCTCTCATTCTTTCAGAGTTAAGATGATCTTCTTTCAATGCCTCATCTTGAATCTCTTTGACTTGCTTCATCACATCCGAGGTCATGATCAACTGGTATGCTTTCACCCGAATCGGCTCGGGTCTCTCCTTTCGGCTAAGGTCATCTGCCACCACGTTGGCTTTGCCCGGATGGTAATGGATTTTGCAATCATAGTCTTTTATGAGCTCCAACCATCTTCTCTGCCTCATGTTCAGGTCCTTCTGCTCAAAGAAGTACTTCAAGCTTTTATGGTCAGTGAATATGGTGCACTTCGTCCCGTGAAGATAGTGCCTCCAAATCTTTAACGCAAAGACAATGGCTGCTAGCTCCAAGTCATGAGTAATTGACCTCATGGACCTTCAACTGTCGGGATGCATAGCCTATGGCCTTTCCTCTTTGCATTAACACGCACCCCAACCCGGGTAGGAAGCATCAGAATATACCACCAGATCTTCACTTCCATCGGGTAATGATAGAACTAGAGCTTGAGTCAACCTCGCTTTTAGTTCCTCGAACGCCTTCTCTTGAGATTGACCCATACGAACTTCACATTTTTTCGGGTCAACTTAGTTAGTGGAGAGGCGATCTTAGAAAAGTCTTGGGTGAATCTTCTGTAGTAGCCCGCCAAACCCAAGAAGCTACGAATCCCGGATGGCGTCTTTGGTGACTTCCATTGCATAATCGCCTCCACCTTTGTCGGGTCCACCATAATCCCGTCAGGATTCACCACATGACCCAAGAACTGAACTTTGCGCAACCAGAACGCGCACTTGGAGAACTTGGCGTACAACTTCTCCCTTCTCAACGTCTCTAGAACTTCCCGAATGTGACCGGCATGCTCTATCTCGCTCCTCGAGTAAATCAGGATATCATCAATAAACACGATCACTGATTTATCCAACATCGGCCGACACACTCGATTCATTAGATCCATAAAAGCAGCTGGCGCATTGGTCAAACCAAAAGACATGACAAGGAACTCATAGTGACCATATCGCGTGCGGAAAGCTGTTTTAGGGATATCCTGCTCTTTCACCTTCAACTGATGGTAGCCCGATCGAAGATCTATCCTTGAAAACCAACTGGCACCTTGAAGCTGATCGAACAAATCATCTATTCTCGGTAAGGGGTATCGGTTCTTTATCGTCAGCTTATTCAGCTCACGGTAGTCAATACACATCCTCATGCTACCGTCCTTCTTCTTCACAAATAAGACCGGAGCACCCCAAGGAGAGATACTCGGCCTAATAAACCCCTTGTCAAGCAACTCTTGCAACTGCTCCATCAATTCTTTCATCTCTGTCGGGGCCAACCGATACGGTGCCTTGGCAACAAGTTGGGCACCCGGTATCAGATCAATCTGAAACTCGACCTCTCGGTCAGGTGGCACTCCTGGTAAGTCTTCTGGGAACACGTCTGGAAAGTCACACACAACCGGTACATCGGCTAGTTGTGGTGTTGGCGTATCCACATCCTTCACATAGGCCAAGTAGGCACTACATCCACGCCTCATACACTTTCCCGCCACCGCCATCGAAATTACTTCCGGAATCGTTGTGACCTGATCACCATAAACCGTCACCAAACTCGCGTCAGGCGCTGTCAACCGAATCATCTTCTTGCGACACACAATGTTCGCCTCGTAATCTGCTAACCAATCCATCCCAAGAACCAAATCGAAACCACCTAAGGTCATCACGAACGGTCTAACAGGAAACTTATGACCCTCTAGCTCCACGTCACAGTTCTCTATCATCTCAGAAATCCTGGTAGACTTACCTATGGCAGTTTCTACATCAAAGGGCGCATCGACACATCTACTACTAACAGGCAGCTTAGCACAGAAAGCAGCAGAAATAAAACTTTCACTAGTACCAGAATCAAATAACACAGAAGCTAAAGTTTGGTTCACTAGCAACGTACCGGACACAACATCAGGGTCCGTCCTAGCTTCCTCCTGTGTCATAGTAAACGCCCTGGCGCTTGCCCTTGGTCCTTTACTTCCCGTCTTCTTCACCCCGGAACCCTCAACCCTCGGCTTCTTACAATCCCTACTCATGTGGCCCTCCATGCCACAGTTAAAGCATCGGACCGTATGACAGTCCTTGGCTATATGCCCCGCCTTCCCACATTTGAAGCACACATTCAACCCCAGCCTACATTCCCCACTATGCTCTCTCCCACACTTACCGCACTTCCTCATACCCGCACCCGATGCGACCACACGGCGGTCGTCCACCCGTGCCTTTTTGTTACCCGTCGAGGCATCACCCCGACCAAACCTCTTCCCATGCCAGTTCCGATCACCACCACCCTTCTTGCTACCTTCAGTCACCACCACCGTTCTCTCATCATACAGTCTCCCCGCCAAATCCACCGCCGACCTAAACGTGCTCGGTCGGGCAGCGATCATAAGCCTGCGAACATCCATCGGCAAACCCTAAATGTACCTCTTAATCTTCCGTGACAGAGGCGTCACCTGATCCGGCACCAGACGTGCCATCTCGTTGAACTTCGTGGTGTACTGCTGGTGTGTCATGGTTCCCGCCTCCAACTGCAGGAACTCCCTCTCAACCTTGTCCATCTCCCGGTGAGGACAGAACTCCTCAATCACCAACTTCTTCAGTTCGGGCCATCTCATTCTCCCGATTGCCCGATTACCCTCAGCTTGGACAATATTGTCCCACCAGCATAAAGCTGAGTCCACAAACGAGTGGGTAGCAAACTTCACTTTCTGGTCCTCCCGGCACTCGCTGATATCAAGAACATCCTCCATTTCCCTCACCCACCGGTGAGCAGCAGCAGCAGTGTCGTTTCCATCGAAAGTAGGGGGCTTGCATCTCATAAACGCCCCATAGTTACAGCCTCGTACCACCTCTTGCACGGGCTCATCTTCTTCCTCTTCCTCATTATCAGAGAAAATCGTTTCAGGCTCCGGTTGCTCCCGCTCCCCCGAGGCCCTGTTTCTCTCCTTTCTTTCTCCTTCCTTTACTGCCTTGATAACTTCGGTCACCACAGACGGTAAGATTGTCTGCATGACCTGATGCACTTCTTCAACAACAGCCTCCTTTACCGAGGCCCTCAAGTTAGCACTCTCATCCCCAGCCTCCGGATGAGGGGTCTCAGGTTCTTCAGGAACCACCTTTTCAACTCTAGGCCTTCCTCTTTTGGGTCGCGGTTCAGCATCAGGCCCACCACGGCCTCCACCCCTAGAAGCTTTAGAAGATCTACACCGGCCATTCTCTATCACACTGAAAGATTCAAACACCAACACGGTCATTCAAGGGAACAGCTCAGTTTATGTCAAGTATAGTAAGTCCCTAATTACAGTGGCCAGTTGTGATTAGCCACTTACTTTACTCTTCATACCCCGAGCATTACCTATCCTGACTACATCAGTATCTAAATCTACATACAACATATAAACCACATAACATGCGCACATAATACCGGTTAACATTACGAAAATACCTGATGGCACGCAACTACTCAGATTGGCATCCCATTCCCTTTCCGTCCCATTTTCAGTTTAAGTTAAGGTTTATTTTGAAAATTTACCCATTTCACTTAAACTTTGGCTCTGATACCAACTTGTAAGGCCCCGTTCCCGGGACGCCTACAGTTGGTCATTCATCGCACATAAAACATATAATTGCATTTAACTTTCATAAAACATTGCAGCGGAATTATCAAAATAGACATCTCATTTCGTTATAAAAGCTTTTGCCAAATAATACATCGTTAACCAGTTACAAAATACATTGTTGCATTACATCACAAAAGCCTTATATAAATGGATGTCATCCCAAAAGAGCTGAGTAGCCTCGCAGTGCCATCCTCAGCAATGCTCACCTGCCAACTGGAAACACATAAAAGTCAGCGTTGCTGAGTGAGTTCTAGTTTTATAATAAAACATACTTTACTTTCATTAAAACCGTTCGTTACTTTTGCATGATCACACATCATACGTACACATAGATAATATCTTTATTATCTTCATCATTCATTCATTCTTTAACTTTTACATTCTTTCATCATTACAACTTTTCCTTTCCATCAAACCATAAACCTTACCCTTCTGTTCATGGTACTGGACCTAGGCCTATCATAGACCTTCTATAACGGTGCACCGCACCTCATGGCCACAACACCTAAGGTAAAGTTTAGGTGTACCATTGTCATATGCAATATCTTTTGGTTCATGGTTCTGGAGCTAGGCCTATCATAGACCTTCTATAACGGTGCACCGCACCTCGTGGTCACAGTACCTAAGGTATGCAGCAATGGTTCTATACAAATGGTCAATCACAAAGAAAGACCCCGATGTGCATCCTCCCGGGGTAGCGAACCCACACACCGTTGGGCTAACACCTTTTAATGGCGTGTCCCAACACACAAGGCTTGCAAGACTTTCTTTAATTTCATCTTTTATTAATGCATGCATTCATCATGTTCCTCTTTCATCATCTTTCACTTTACGTTACATAATACTTTCAATTCATTCATTAACATAACACGTAAAGCCACAGGAAAGATAAACACTCATCACAATCAGGAACATCAACATATACAGTCATCATAATCATACAGGGTAACATCATACATACATAACATACATCATGCATAAATATGCAACATCATCACCATCATGCCCAACATACCCTCTAAGGCCTCCATAGTCATCTTACATGAACTTACGGGAACTTCCACGTCAAAGCTTACATCTGCAGTTTCCCCCGAAAGTCAGAAGTTAGACTACGCTTTTCCTCGGGTGCAACAGCCCTATTTGGTCGTATGGACTACCTTCAGTCCATGCGACTGAACATCATGCGAATGGACCAATGCAGATGGACATCCATGCGAATGAACACCCAATCGTGCGTATGGACCTCATACGGATGGAATTAATGCGAATGAGCACCTATGTGACTAACCTCATGCGAATGGACTCAATGCGAATAAGTCCCATGCGATTGGAACTAATGCGACTAAGCACCTATGCGACTGGAGCCTCAGTCGTATGACTCCCCATGTGACTGGCCCCCAATCGTATGAATGAATTCTTAATCGTGCGAATGAACCTTCAATCGTGTGAATGAACCTCAATCACACCACAGTCGGCCGTATGGCCTCCAGTCGGTCGCCTAGCCCTAGCTGATGCAGAATGGTGTTCATCCCAAACCCAATCTGCCATTTTTGACCTCTAAGCTCATCCAAACCCATTCTAAGCCTAAATTAACCATCCTAAACCTTAGGAATGCATACCACAACACCATACAAGCACACACAAGCCCGAAAACAAACTCCAAACGCATCACACGCAACACACCCAAATGGGTCAAACACACACACATACAAAAACGGGTTTTCTATGCTTTCCAGCCCCAAAATCGTTTGAAAACAAGTAAAAGAGGGGTCCTAGAACTCACACAAACGACCACAATGAGAAGAGATTCGATTGGGCTTGCTACACGACGATTTCGCACACTAAAATCCACTTGAACCATCCTTTTTTTCCTCTCTTTTCTCCCTTCTTTCTCTCCTCTCTTTTATTTGGCTGAAATGTGAGTGTGGGGAGTGGGTAAGGGCTGCCCTCTCCCTTTAAATACCACCACATACTCAACTTTCTCTCGGTGGCGAGTTTGATCCCTCGACTTTGAACGTTATTTCTTTTTCTTCATTCGTCGGCTTCAAAATAAATAAACAACCGGGTGTTACAGATTGTGATTTTATTTAATTATTAGTAGTTTTAGTAATTGTTTTTATTTAGGTCATTAGAACTCATTCTTTGGGATTGTTGGTTAGTGATTCGAAAACCTCATCCCTATAATACTTTATAATATTACAAAACTACAGGGATGAGGGAAATGGTATGAAAAGGTGGGAATTTAGTAAAAATTGAAACAAATTTGAAGGAAAAAAATCCTCAAGCGAGCTTAATTATGCATTAAACATAATTTTCAATGTAAATCCGTAATTAGCAATTGCTTGTGTACATGTAAAGGTCCTTTGACATGGTTAGTTGAAAGTCATAGGAAAGTTTTCACAACAAATAATATTTATACAAAGGAATAGTATTTCCCAGTTAGGTGTAACAAACTAGATGGTTGATAATATGCATGCTTCACATCCTTAGCCTATTCAATCATTTTAATAAGAATTTCAGCTTATTTAAGCATTATTCATGTTATATCTTCTTGATTTTTCTTTTCTTGAATGTTTACCATAATGTGCACTTATTTTATAACTCGTGTATCTTGTACATGTCAAAATCTTGAACCATTATGTTGCACAAACATGATGGAGGCATTAGGATAAGCCTTTTGTTTAAGCCTTTTCATTTGATTTCCTTACTTTAACTTATTCCTCTTAGAAGCCTATTGAGCCCTAACTTTTTGTTTGTATGAGCCTATATGGTAAACCAGTAAAGCCTTAGCCTTTTCTTTTAAACCCGTGTAGTGAAATCCAGTTTAGGGAGTGTTTAATTTTCTATTTATGTGTTCTTCAGTTTAAGTGTGTTAATAATATTCAACAATAATAATAGCTTATATGTGAAAAGAAAAAGAGAAAAAAGAAAAAAAAACTATATGTGAGGTCAAATGATCAAATATAAAGCGCCAAAAATAGAGTGAATTATTATAGTGTGTTTGGGTCAAAGTGATCCAAGTGATGTTATGTAGTTCATAAATTTAGCCCCCAAGAATTGGATTTCATGCACTTTAGCCACATCAAATCCCTTTTACTCACCCTTAACCTTAGTGTGCACTTTTTTATGTTTGTTGATGGGGATATGATTTGTATACGAGCTTATGAAATAATGTACATTATTGGATTTGAGTGTTCAAGATATACAAGTGCATTATGACTAGTCCAAAAAAAACTGAGAGGAGAGATTGATCGTGAGAGAGGTGTGAATGCATGTGTGTTAGAAACTTGAAGCAAGTTGAGTTCATTAGGCAATTTTATGTTTAAAAGCAATAAATCATATATACTTATTGGGTTTTCAATCTTGAATGATGTAGTTCTTGAAACTAGGTATGTTTTGGGACCTTAACCCAGACAATGCAGGAATGACTTTAATGTCTTTGATTGATTATTGTTGAAGTGTTACAAGAAAGCTTTTCTTGAGGTCAACCAAAGAATAAGTGTGAGGATGTGATCGTCGGGTATTTATCTTATACTTATAATGTTTAATTTCTTTATTTTATACGAATATTAGTGTCGAATATGTGTACTTTGAGTGTGTTAATGTTTGAAGGTGCTAAAAGACAAAAGTACATAATTTAGGAGCTTTAAGGAAGTATTGGAGCAAGTGGAAGGACCGGATGTGCAATTACATGGAGTCAAATCAAGTCAATCAGACACCAGCGTATCCACCACCGTATACACCACCGTATCATACTCTGACAAAGGTATCCCCCAGCGTATCATATGCTGACCACCGTTTTAGTCACCGTATCCTAGACACAATCTGATAAACAAGCTCCATAGAACTTCACACCCAGCGTATGATACATCGAGGTGGGCTTATAATATGTCGGTCACCTTAACAACCTCATCATTTTCAGGATTTTCCTCCCTATTTGAACCCAATCATTAGGGTTTCAAAAAAGACTTCTCCCCTATGAATTTTAGATGTTTTTAAGGCGTTTTTGGGAATTCCTTTCATCACAGGTTCACTCGAATCAAGCTTTAACAATCTCCAATCAATCTTTAAAGATCCAATCATGCTAATGATCGGCTAATCTTGTTCGTGCTCATTTCCGGGTGATGGGTTCTTGTAAGACTCATAGTGATTTTGTTTAACATATATTTATTGGATTGTTTTTGTAGTGATAGTATAAATTCAATTGTGGTTTGGTTACTTTAAACGAATTATTTATGTTTCAAATATCCGTCTATTATCATTCGATTTCAGTTTCCTTTTGGTATAAAATCGGTGTTAGGCATCTATAATTGGGTGGTTGGGTGCACGAGTTAGTTTTAAAAACTTGTCCTTGATTGTCACTTTAACTAGATCGTTACAAGTTCATGCCTATGTTTTCTCCAAGCTAGGTTAACAAGTTTTTATGAATCTTTAAACCCAGATTCCAGAAGTGATTGCTTTTATATTAATAGTTTTTGAAACCTATAATCAAGTTTGTTGCTTTCATAATTATTTTATTAAATTTTCTTGTAATATTAAATAAAAACACCAAAATATTTGTTTTTTAGTATTTTCGTTTTGTGTTTTAAGTTTTTAAGTATAAAGTTTTACAATTTCCACCAGTTCTTTATGGAGAGGACTCTTACTTACCCGTACTAGTTATAGATAACTAAGTCTTTAAAGTTAACTTATTTTTTATCCAACCATGACAATATGATCAATATAATAAAAGTCTCATCTGATAAGCACCTCGTCGGATTTGATACATGAAATATGTCATGTGCATTCCTGAGTTCTTGCGGTAATTTGAGTTGGTAAGCAACAAAACCAATTCTTGCAAGAATTTCAAACGGTCTAATATAACAAGGGTTGAGCTTATCATGCTTTTCAAATCTGATAACCCCTTTTCAAGGTAAGACTTTTTAGTAAAACATCATCTCCCACTTGAAATTCAAAGGGTTTGCGTCTTACGTCAGCATAACTTTTTCTGACAATCTCGTGCAACTTTAAGTCTATCTCGAATTATGAAAATTATAGTTTTTCGTTTCTTGAATAATTTTAGAGCAGTGAGTTGATTGTCACCAAGTGGAGGCCAACATAAGGGTGATCGACACTTATGACCATATAGCGCCTCAAAAGGTGCGACTTTAAAGCTAGTATGATAACTAATATTGTACGAAAATTCAACCAAAGGTAGGTGAATATCCCACTTGTTTTCAATGTCTACCACACAAGCTTTGAGCATATCTTCTAGGGTCTGGATAGTCCTTTCAATTTAACTATCAGTTTCGAGTGATACGCGATACTCATATCTAACCGGGAACCCAATGCTTTTTGTGACAATTGCCAAAACCTAGAAGCGAATTGACTATATCTATCAAAAATGATAGAGATCAGTTGTTCATGTCTTGAGACAACTTCTTTCATATAGACCCTAGTCAAGTTTTCCATCTTACTAGTCTCTTTGTTTGGTAGGAAATGTGCAAACTTCATCAACCGGTCAACAGTTACCCATATGTGTCAAAACCACTTGACGTCTTAGGTAATTCATAATAAAATTAATAGAAATATACTCTTATTTCCATTGGGGTGTTTTTGGTTAATGCAATAATCCTGATGGTTTATGAAACTTTGCCTTGACCTTAGACGTAGGGCCACCAATACAGTTCTGTGAGATCTTAATACATCTTCTCTGAACCTGGGTGAGTTGAGTATCTAGATTCGTACATGTGTGTGTGTGTGTTTTGTCAAGAGAAGGAAGAAGAGGTAAAAGGGTTGTGTTTTAGGGGTTTGAATGTAGTAACTTATCAATATTTAAAAGTCAATTGTTGAGTAAATATGCAATGGGTAACAAGAGCTTGGGGAAATAAAAATTGGCCCTTGAGAAAAGCATGAAACAAAAATAAGGGGATATGATAGTATTGGGGGTGCAGGTCATGCGATTGGTGGGGGGTTGGCTTCTGATTCATAAATAGTAAAACTAGATGGGGATAGTGGAGATGTTTGGGGCTTCATTTAATTATTTGAACATCTATTAGCATTTTGTTTAATAGTTTAATGTCTATCATTCATTTATTTTTTTATATCATTTTTTTGCATCTTTATAAATGAAAACCACATTATAAATGAAAACCATGAAAAACAGGGGTTACATATATGTAAATACGAAGTGTACAACTAAGAGTTAATACATATATGGGTTTGAACAATATTATAAATGAAAACCATGAAAAACAGGGGTTAGATATATGTAATTACGGGTTACAAAGTGTACAACTAAGTGTTACATACATGTATGGATTATGTATATATAAGTACGTGTTACCTGGTGTACAACTAAAAGTTATGTACATGTTTTTCCTACAAATTATGTATATGTAAGTCGTTTCGTTATCATTGCGTTTCTTGGAGTTTATATCAAAAATTATATAATGACTGTCACACCCCAACCTTGACGGCGGAATCATCGAGATATGAGGGTTAAGATTGTTCACAGCCACATAATACTATCTTTAAATGAAAATATTATTATCATAAGTTTTAAAAGTGCAAATTACAATCATAAGTCTCAACATGAAATAATAAAACATAGGACAAAACATTCTAAGACATTTTATTCATTATTCTAGGTCCAAATCCTAGATTTGAGCAAACTTCAAACTTGAGCATTTCCCGAAACATGTTAAAAATAAAGGTCAACTAAGAAAGTTAGTGAGTTTCCAAAGGTTTAATATATATAAATATATCAAAAGGTTTACAAGTAGCAATTCATGTCAAAGGTTAAGAGTTTTGTAAGATTATAGAACACATATAGCTACAATCAAACCTTGACCAAGATTAAGATTACAAGTTTATAACGATTAGCTAAGTGTATTTGGTTCCCATGATGAACAAGTCATACGTCATCAGAGCTGGCAATACATCGGCTTTAGCACCAAATAGGCTTGTCAGGCCCATAGATCTATGACGTCGCCAAGCTAGAAATAGTTAATGATTGTCAACATATAATGTATCTCATATAAAGCTCACAATAACACAAATAACCATGACAAAGTGTAAATATGAATTGCAAATGCATTACAAGTATAAAACATTTACAAGTGTAAGTTTGATAAGATTAACATGTTTCACCCCTAAAAAGATGTGAAATAATAATAAAATGGGGCAAGAAAACTCACTTGACCAATAATTATATATACGAAGATTAATAAAAATAATAAACGTCGTTCCAACGTAATCCTTCACAACGTACCTAAATATATATATTTACAAGATTTAAGTTTTAATGATAAGATTAACATGTAAACATGATCTAGGGTTTCAAGGGGGAATTTGGGCTTTGATATACAAAGTTCATAATGAAAATACTTTTTTTTCATTTTAATGAAAAAGATTACATCAATTTAATAATTTATCATAAAGAAATAAATTTGAATCGTTTGATATAATTAACAAAAAATAATAAGTGTAAATATATTTTTATATTTTTATTTGTAAAACTTTTAATTTTAAACAATAACATTTGAACCAATAATGATTTTTAATGATTTATATCATTATTAAGTCTTTTCTTTATAATAATAAACTAACTATAATTCTTGTTTTATAAAATTTTAAAGATTATTTAAAGAATAAATTTGCAGAAATTTGATAAAGTGATTTACAAATATATAAAGTTTATAAAATCATTTTTAATAATTTTTCAGAATTTGTACATATTTTTTTGAAGGCTGAAAAGCCTTAAGAAAATAATGGAGGTTGCCGGGTTTGAACCTGGGACCTCGGGTGTAGAATGTATGTGTGTTACCAGTGGACTAAGGGCCGTGGCCGTGCTAAGACTCGGTTTTAAAATCTTAAACACATAAACATAAGGAAACCCCCCAAATCCAAGAACCCTAGATTGTTCTTGAATCAAATTGAGCATCAATTCGATGTTGTTAACCAATTTAACCACGGGGCTTTTGTTCCCCATGCTTAAACGATCATAAATATGTGTTTAACTTACTTGATTTTTGTTCAAAAGTTATGATAAAGAAGCTGGAACAGTCGCGACTAAGCTTTAGTTCGTTTGCTATGTTAATGGGGACGAATTCCAAATTAACTCTGTGTGTAGTTTCAGAGAGTTGTGATCTTCAAAAACCCTCAATCAATTGCGTATCAAAGTGTGCAGAAGGTAGTGTTCGGCCAAGTTGCAGGTCGCGATGAAAGTGTTCTTTGTTTGAGATGTTTGAATGTGTTTCAAATGAAATTATGTTGATTAACAGTTTAGGAATAGATAGATGATCGATTAGGTTGAGTTAATTGGGTTATTATTTGGAGTTTAATGTTCGAACGGTTAGAGGATTGAGGTCGACGGTTACCGAGCTCAATCGACACCCATTGCCGTCTTTAAACTTAAATTAAAGGGTACTTAAGGTTCGAAACATAATCCCGATGACATTCAGAACGGTTTGGGATTGAATTTGTAGGGTTTCGGGGGTATTTGAGGTCGCCGGAGCTCGGCCGGAGCTCGGCCGGAGTTGGCGTCGGAAAAACGGGGAGAGAGAAAGGGTAAGGGGGTTTGGGTTTTGAATTTACACAAGTAGCCCCCGCGGTTTATTTCTTATCATTTCATGCATAAACTTTCATTTAAAGTTTATAAAATGGCAGAAACAACCCTTGAACTTATTAAATTTCAAGTTTTAAACGTTTTTAAGTTAAATAACTTTTATAAATTGTTATAAATATAATTACTATTATTATTACTCTCACTATTATTATTAGTATTATTATTATTAGTATAACTTATTGTTATTATTTTTATTATTATTATCATTATTAATATTATCATAATTATTATTATTAATCAATTTAATATTTTGATTGTTAACTTTCATACATTAAATCTTAATGTCAACTAAGAATTAAGCATAGATACCCATAAGTTTCAAGATTGACAACATTGGTCCTTACAAGAATAAACGATGATAACTTTCAATTAACGGAAAAATACGAGATGTTACAGTCTCCCCAACTTATAAGAATTTCGTCCCGAAATTAAAAAAAATGAAACTATGCAAACAAAAACGGGTACTTTTTTCTTCATATGCTCCTCACGTTCCCACGTAAACTCAGCTCCACGCTTATTCTCCCAGCGAACCTTGACGATTGGGGTAGTTGTGGTTCTAGTCTTCTTCATAATACAATCCATGATTTCAACGGGTTTCTCAACAAAGTGTAATGACTCGTCGATCTTAATGTCATCCAACGAAACATGTAGACTTTCGTTAGCCAAACACTTTCTCGAATTTGAGACATGGAAAACAGGATGAACTCCACTAAGGTCAGATGGTAGTTCCAGTTTGTAAGCCACTTTCCTGATCCTTTTCAGAATATTGAAAGGTCCTACAAATCTTGGAGCCAGTTTGCCCTTCTTCCCAAAGCGAACAACGCCCTTCCACGGTGAGACCTTAAGAAGAACCATATCCCCAACTTGGAATTCCAATGGCTTACGACGCTTATCGGCATAGCTCTTTTGTCGACTTTTTGCCACTTCAAGGTTCTTGCGAATTATGGAGACTTTGTCAGTCGTTTCTTGTATAAGTTCAGGACCAGTGATGAAGTTTTCACCAATGTCGGTCCAGCAGATCGGAGAACGACATTTACGACCATAAAGCGCTTCGAAAGGTGCCATCTTGATACTCGAGTGGTAACTATTGTTATATGAAAATTCCGCGAGCGGTAAATGCGTATCCCAATCACCACCAAAGTCAAGGACACAAAGACATAGCAAATCCTCCAAAGTTTGGTTGGTTTGCTCGGTTTGACCGTCCGTTTGAGGATGGTAAGCCATGCTTAGATCCAGTTGAGTACCCCAAGAGTTTTTGCATAGACGACCAAAAATGCGAAGTAAAGCGAGTGTCTCGTTCGGATATGATGTGCAAAGGTACCCCATGACGACTTACAATTTCATCAATGTATATACGAGCCAACCTTGATGTCTTGTAAGTGTCACGTATGGGTATAAAATGTGCCGACTTGGTCAATCGGTCAACGATCACCCATATACTATCATGACCACGAGAGGTTCGGGGTAGTTTAGTTATGAAGTCCATGGATATGTGTTCCCATTTCCACATAGGAATCTCGGACTGTTCGAGTAATCCACTTGGATGTTGATGTTCAGCTTTAACCTTCATACACGTAAGGCACTTAGCTACATAAGTCGTTATGTATTTCTTAATTCCATGCCACCAATATTGACCACGCAGGTCCATGTACATCTTATCGGAGCCAGGATGAATAGAATAGCAAGTTTGATGAGCTTCGTTCATGATAAAGGTACGAAGATTATCACGATTCGGAACCCAAATTCGATTCGCGAAATACATCAACCCATTGGGTTTCGTTTCCAATTGAGCTAGAAGGTTATGCTCCAATTCCTCTCCCATTCTTCCTTCTTGTTGAACCACTTGTTGAGCCTCTAAAATACTAGACTCGATGTTACTTTCCATCCTCAAATTCTGTAGCAGCACGGTAGTCTTGTTGACATCTAGACAGATCTCGATATCAAACTCTCCCAAAGTATTAAACCATTGTCCTCGATCGCGAATTTCTTGAAACGAGATCGTCTTGTTATGAATTTTTCGGCTTAGTGCATCGGCTACAACATTTGCTTTACCAGGATGGCAACGAATGTCACATGGGTCGTAATCACTAATCAACTCCACCCAATGACATTTTCTCATATTTATATATTTTTTATTAAAAACGTGTTGAAGGCTTTTGTGATCGATGTAGACTATACATTGTGTTCTATAAAGGTAGTGCCTCCAAATCTTCAAAGCAAAAACTACATCACCAAGCTCAAGATCGTGTGTCATGTAATTAACCTCGTGGACCTTCAATTGTATTGATGCATAAGCTATGACCTTTCCTCGTTGCATGAGAACACAACCAAGGCCTAGTTTAGATGCATCACAATACACGGTGAAATCGGTCATTTCCATCGGGTAGGGTCAAGATGGGAGCATTGCACAACTTGTGCTTTAACACTTCAAAAGCTTCCTCTTGCTGGGACCCCCACTCGAATGGTTTATTCTTTTGAGTCAAAGAAGTAAGCGGCTTCGTGATTCTTGAAAAGTTGGCAATGAATCGCCGGTAATAGCCAGCAAGACCAAGGAAAGAATGAACTTCGTTCATGATCGATGTGAAGTCCTTGGCTATTCACCACGTGTCCTAGAAATGGAACTTCCTCAAGCCAAAATTTGCACTTCGAGAATTTCACGTACAATTGTTCTTTCTTCAACAACTCAAGAACTTGTCGCAGATGATGTTCATGATCGACATTGGACTTGGAATAGATAAGTATATCATCAATGAAGACGATCACAAACTTGTCTAGATAAGGCTTACATACTCAGTTCATGAGATCCATGAAGACAACAGGAGCATTTGTTAGACCAAAAGGCATAACCATGAACTCATAATGTCCATAACGAGTACGGAACACAGTCTTTGCGATATCATCGTCGTGGACTCGTAATTGATGATAACCAGAATGTAAAACAATCTTCGAGAAAATGGCAGCTCCTTGAAGTTGGTCAAACAGATCATCGATACGAGGGAGAGGGTAGCGGTTCTTGATGGTAAGCTTGTTAAGTTCACGATAGTCGATGCACATACGAAACGACCCATCTTTCTTCTTCACGAACAGAACGGGTGCACCCCAAGGCGAAGAGCTAGGATGAATAAAACCCTTCTCGGATAGTTCTTGAAGTTGACTAGATAGCTCTTACATTTCCGATGGTGCAAGTCTATATGGTGACTTAGCCATGGGGTTTGCTCCCGGAATCAATCGATTTTAAACTCGACTTCACGCACGGAAGGTAAACCACTAAGGTCATCTGGTAATACTTCAGGAAAATCTCGTACAATCGGGACATCCTTAAGATCTTTCCTTTTGACTTTCGTGTTGACCACGTAAGCCAAGAAAGCCATATAGTTCTTGCTTAAGCATTTTCGGGCTTGAGTGCACGACATGAGTTTGAGCCCTTTGGAGGATTTTTCACCGAATACTTTCAATGTATCCCCAGAAGGCAAAGGGATACGAATGCACTTCTTGAAACAAATAATCTCAGCATGGTGTTTGTCTTGCCAATCCATGCCAATGATAACGTTAAAGCTTCTAAGTTTCATAGGAATAAGATCGATAAGGAATTTGTGCGCATCAAGACTCAAACAATCACGAATAATAATATCAATGGTGATCGGTTCTCCATCGGCGACTTCAACGGTGAGAGGTCTTTCTAGTTTCGTATGTGGCTTAGCAAGAATAGATTCAAACTCTAACGAGACAAACTCTTATCGGCTCCAGAATCAGATAGAACGTAGGCATAAGTATTATTAATAAGGAAGATACCTGTTCAATTTTAAAGGTATTTAACAATACAGGTAAAGCATTAAAAGAATTAGATCATAAAAGTTGAGGTTGGGTTTAACATACTGTTCACCACATCGTTGTTTGCTTGTGCTTGATTTGCGGTTATATTGAAAGCACGTCCTCGGGCTTGTGGCACGTTTCCCGCAAGATGAGGGCATTGTGGGCAGAAGTGACAGGTTCCCTACAATTGTAGCAAACACGATTTGCGACCATCGCGGCATTGTTTGGAGCATGGTGACAAGTTGCCACTAAGTGTCCATATTTACCGCACAAAGTACAGATGCGGCACGGAGCGTTCCTCGAATGATGGTACCTACAAATGTTGCACATAGGTTTAGGACCAGCATAGGCCCTAGCCATAGGCACTTGTGCCACAGGTGCAGCCACAAGTACAAGTTGTCTTTGAGGTGGTTTGGGTGCAGCCACAGCATAGTTACGAGCCGGTGTGAACTTGCATTTCTTGTTGTTGTTATTGTTGTAAGACGGTTCAGTTTTGGTCTCCTTAACAGCTTCAGTAACCGTCTTCTCCACCTTCTTAGAATCCTTGACAGACATGGTGCCCGCTCGTATGTGATTTTTAGTAAGTTGAGCGGTGATAGTGATGGCTTCCTCCAAAGTTGTGGGTCGACTACCCACCACAGCATCTTGAATTTGGGGTGGTACCCCCTTGATGAACTTCTCAATGTTGCGAGGAACGGTGTCGACCATGTGGGGCAACAGTATGCTCAACTCGTGATGCCTAGTTGAGTAGGCCAAATGATCACCACCATATTACTTAAGGTTCCAGAATTCCTCCTCTAGCTTTTGTAGTTCACTCCTCGGGCAGAACTTCGCGATAGCAATGTTCTTGAACTAGTCCCAAGTTAGTGCTAACACAGCATCAGCACCACGGTTCCTTTACACCAAGTAACTGCTCTTTGTTGGAGCATACTAGTGGCATAACAAACCTTGAGCGCCTCTGGACACTCACAGTTGATAAATGTATTCTCTATGCTTTCGAATCACTCTAGAAGGCCGGTGGCTCCTTCCTTGCCACTATAACTAGTGGGCTTGCATGAACTAAAATGCTTGAAGGTGCAGGCTTGGTTGTTGCGCCCATGGTTCACACTATTCTCTCCTTGACCATTGCCATTCTCTCCTTGACCATTGCCATTGTTGCGGTCAGAACTTCCACGCTTTCCATGATGACGAGACATGCTGGATACAAAATGAGTTAGTCATAGGAATTTGGAGGTAAAAGGACAATAAATTAAACAAGGATTATTCAAGATTTGTAAAGCACATGGAATGATTCCATTTGGTAACGCATTACCATTTGGAAACGTTGACACGTCAAGGTAAATTGACCCATTTGCCTTAGAAACTTGTGTATGTTGACCATAGTTTATCACTCATCCCAGAAATCCCCAGGTAAGCATAACTAGTCCCGTAGGATTTATGTGAAATGCTTACCTTTGCCCGAAGGCTTTTTGCCAGGAAATCCAAAATACAGGTGTTTATGTGTCATACAATATTTCTTAGGTTCATGGAAACAAAACCTTGATGAGATTTGTATAGATTAGACATAAAGTCTAAAGATTTAAGCTATCGATATAAAGCATACGATCCCACGTGTCGTCGAGAATAAGTTTAAGAAGTTTCATTCGTCGGGGAGAATTAAAGATTCAAGGATAAGTTTAGGGGAGACAAGCAACAAAGTTTAACCAATTACAAGGCAATCCTATCCTAAGGCATCAAATTGCACATAAGAAGGCATAGCATCATGTAGCATGTAAACAATATATATTTACAAGGATATAAATATTATTCTATAAGGTTCATGCATAAACTATAGTCTAGGTCACCATTTTTAATAACCAAAATACCTATAGTTATTGGCTCTGATACCAATCTATCACACCCCAACCTTGACGGCGGGATCGTCGAGATGTGAGGGTTAAGATTGTTCACAGCCATATAACGCAGTCTTTAAATGAAAATATTATTATCATAAGTTTTAAAAGTGCAAATTACAATCATAAGTCTCAACATGAAATAAACAAAACATAAGACAAAACATTCCAAGACATTTTCATTATTCTAGGTAAAAATCCTAGATTTGAGAAAACTTCAAAAGAAAAATTCAAGCCTGAGCATTTCCTGAAACATGTTAAAAATAAAGGTCAACTATGAAAGTTGGTGAGTTGTCAAGGGTTTAATATACAAAAATATATCAAAAGATTTACAAGTAGCAATTCATGTCAAAGGTTATGAGTTACGCAAGATTATAGAACACATATAGCTACAATCAAACCTTGACCAAGATTAAGATTACAAGTTTATAACGATTAGCTAAGTGTATTTGGTTCCCATGATGAACAAGTCATACGTCATCAGGAGCCGGTAACAAGTCGGCTTTAGCACCAAATAGGCTTGTCAGGCCCATAGATCTATGACGTCGCAAGGCTAGCAATAGTTAATAATTGTCAACATATAATGTATCACATATATAAAGCTCACAATAACACAAATAACCATGACAAAGTGTAACTATGAATTGCAAGTGCATTACAAGAATAAAACGTTTACAAGTGTAAGTTTGATAAGATTAACATGTTTCACCCCAAAATGGTATGAAATAATAATAAAATGAGGCAAGAAAACTCACTTGACCAATAAGTATATATACGAAGATTAATAAGAATAATAAACGTCGTTTCAACGTAATCCTTCACAAGGTACCTAAATATATATATTTACAAGATTTAAGTTTTAATGATAAGATTAACGTTTAAACATGATCTAGGGTTTCAAGGGGGAATTTGGGGCTTTGATATATAAAGTTCATAATGAAAATACTTTTGTTTTTATTTTAATGAAAAAGATTACATCAATTTAATAATTTATCATAAAGAAATAAATTTTGAATCGTTTGATATAATTAACAAAAATAATAAGTGTAAATACATTTTTATATTTTTATTTGTAAAACTTATAATTTTAAACAATAACATTTGAACCAATAATGATTTTTAATGATTTAAATCATTATTTAAAGTCTTTTCTTTATAACAGTAAACTAACTATAATTCTTGTTTTATAACATTTTAAGATTATTTAAGGAATAAATTTGCAGAAATTTGATAAAGTTATTTACAAATATCTAAAGTTTATAAAATCATTTTCAATAATTTTTTAGAACTTTTACATATTGTTTTGAAGGCTGAAAAGCCTTAAGAAAATAGTGGAGGTTGTCGGGTTCGAACCTGGGACCTCGGGTGTAGAATGTATGTGTGTTACCAGTGACTAAGGGTCGTGGCCGTGCTAAGACTCGGTTTTAAAATCTTAAAAACATAAACATAAGGAAACCCCCAAATCCAAGAACCCTAGATTGTTCTTGAATCAAATTGAGCATCAATTCGATGTTGTTAACCAATTTAACCATGGGGCTTTTGTTCCCCATGCTTAGACGATCATAAATATGTTTTTAACTTACTTGATTTTTGTTCAAAAGTTATGAGAAAGAAGTTAGAACAGTCGCGACTAAGCTTGAGTTCGTTTGCTATGTTAATGGGGACGAATTCCAAATTAACTCTGTGTGTAGTTTCAGAGAGTTGTGATCTTCGAAAACCCTCAATCAATTACGTATCAAAGTGTGCAGAAGGTAGTGTTCGGCCAAGTTGGAGGTCGTGATGAAAGTGTGCTTTGTTTGAGATGTTTGAATGTGTTTCAGATGAAATTATGTTGATTAACAGTTTAGGAATACATAGATGATCGATTAGGTTGAGTTAATTGGATTATTATTTGGAGTTTAATGTTCAAACGGTTAGAGGATTGAGGTCGATGGTTACCGAGCTCAATCGACACCCATTACCGTCTTTAAACTCGAATTAAAGGGTACTTAAGGTTCGAAACATAATCCAGATGACATTTGGAACGGTTTGGGGATTGAATTTGTAGGGTTTCGGGGGTATTTGAGGTCGCCAGAGCTCGGCCAGAGCTCCGTCAGAGTAGGCGTCGGAAAAACGGGGAGAGAGAAAAGGGTAAGGGGGTTTGGTGCCTCCACCGGTAAGCAGGTTATGTTGGTTATGGTGGTTGCAATGATGGTGGGTTTCTTCTTTATTTGTGACGCTGGTGATGGTAGCAAGGTCGGTCACCGATCTGCCACCCTTGTGTGGGTTAGTTGGACCAGGTGGTGGCCCCCTCGACGCGAGCGGTGGTGGAAATGGTGGTGCAACCGTCATTGTTGCCCCTCGCCTTTGTCTAAATCTATAACGCATGCTGTCGATGATGGTGGTGCGACCACAATTGTTGTGCCTTTGTTGTTGTGCCCTCGTTGTTGGCGATTGATGTGATATCTAATCCATGTGTCTGGTTCGTGGTGTTATTGATGATAACGATCTGGTCATCTGATACTTTCTTTTGTGTTTATCTTTTGGGTTTTAGGAGAAGAGGAAGGGTGGAATGATGAGCAATTAAAAGATGGTGTTGCAGAGGCGATGGTGGTGTTGGGGCTACCATGGTGATGGTGATGTGTTACTCAAAGAGAAGAGTGACTAACATAGATATTAAAATAAAGTTAAAAAGTAAAACAAATCTTTTAAAGAGATTTTATTGGAAAATGAGATAGAGCAAGTAGAACATCATACATATGAAAACAAAATCAAATGTTAAATAAATTAATTTTCTTTTGTATTTAACTTTAGTTGGATGGTTTTTCATAATGTTATTTTACTTATTTTCGGTCTCAAATGCATGGCTGTCATTTTTGTTGTTGGCTAGATGGTTCGGTTGGGGATGTGTCTATGGAATCGGTTTTGTGGTGTTGAAGGTGATAAGGACCGCCTCATCCGAGACTTGCCTATAGTTTGATGAAATTGGTTTCGTGGTGTAAATGGTTGTCTCTTTGGTTTGTACTAATGTGTTATTGACTAGACGAGCTTCGAGAGCAGTGATGGGATGACCGAAGTTGTGTCGTTGCTTAGGCGTGACTGCTAATTATGGTTAGCAGCCACAACTGAACACCGGTTCTGAGCCCGAGCATGAGGTTTTACAACTTCAAATCGTTTCGAGTTGACTTTCACGCGCGCAACGCGCGCTGATGAAAAATACTAGTGACGAATAAATTAAGCATATTGGTCTATGTCAATAAGAATCATATACTTCATATAATTCATAAACATTACATATTTATTGCTTTCAGTAATTGAGTAACTGTTACAATTAAAATATTCTTAACTAACTAATATAAATAAATTGGCTAGCTATATATAAACACCAATGTCCATGGTTCGCCTTTATAATTTTACAATCATATCATCATCATGAAAATATATATAAATTCCAATTTACTCAATCGCATATATGTTTAAACGATTACTTTAGCATTTTCGTTCTTAATTACATATCAATATGATGCATGTCCTTTAAATGGTTTATTATGCATAGCTACACATCCCACGCACACAAGAGTCACCTCTCTTGCATGCATAGTTGCATCCACCACAATGGCGTTTGTTCACCATTGGGTTCACACATGATCCTTTGCAACAAATCTCCAAATGCTTGCATTTACGCCCACAAAGCCCACAATTTTGTTTATCGGTCATCACGTCAACACATTTCTTTTTACAACAGTCTGGTCCAGGGCTACCCTTGGCACGACAAAGTCTAGGGTTCTTGTTGCATTTCAATAACCCGTTGGGTTGCTGGGCAAGGAACCTGCCAACCCCTGACGGCAATGTAGACACTATAAGATCATCTTTATTGTGTTCAATGTCGTATGGATTTCCTTCGATTGGTGTGGAAGAAAGAGTTATGGCTAGGGCCATGAGAATGGTAAGGGTTATCAAGATCTTGGCTAGGATGGTCATGGTGTGTATAGAGGGTGATGAAGGCTAATTTGATGGGTGTGATGGATGGGGTTGATAAGAAAAAGGTATTTATAGAGAGGAAACATGAATGAGTTTGAAAAAAGTTAGGTTTTTGTAGAAAATTATATACAACAAAAAGGATTTGAAATAATTAGATAATAATCCACTTACTAATTTCAATCTTGAATTGGATGGTATTTTTTTGTATACTAGACGTGTGATACATAAATACTTTGTGGAACAAGGTCTGATATGTTTGTATTATTTGTTTATTGTAAAATAATTCAATAATTTAGTAGTTACACAATAGATATTGGCAAAAGATCATCTCAGATAAAGTTGCTAATGAGTTGATTATGCTTTTCGTGTCATTGTACCTTGAAATAACATAACTTTATTCATATGAAGGTTAAATCAATTTATATAAATACAAACGATCGTTTGTTCATCACTAATTACAATACATACTATTGAATCAGTAGTGAACAAGAAATTTTTAAAAGTGGGTAAGAATATAAACTTCATATGCGTTCAGCTTACATCAATTATTTTTTTACCGAACGATACACACCTAGACTGAGAATGGGCTTTATAACCTTTGAGTGAATTTGAAATAGTTGAAAAATTGCGCTAATTTAACATTTATAAAAACAATATTTCTTTCTTTCTATAACTAACAAGTTTGTGAGCAAATATGACTCATGTTGAAAGTGTGTTTGGCATGAGAGAATATCTTTAATTCTTATAAAACGCATTTATATATGTGAAAATAGCTGCTTAACATCATTTGTGAAAACATAATAAAATAAAAGTTTTAAATGAAGAATTCTATTAAAAAATTTAAGTAAAATAATAAAAATTGTATAAATTTGTAATTTAAATAAACTACTAAACTAAAATAAACAGAAAACTATTACTTGGTCAGGCATACCATATATATAGGTAACTCTTAAACATGTGCCATTTTTATTCACACTTGAAGTATATGATTAACCCCGCTTTACACTCTCCAAAATGCTCCCTATGGCACATCTTACACTTTAATCTTACCTTTCTCCTTCTTGGATCATGTATCTTGCTTCTTACTCTCGCTAGTCCCCCCTTTTCATTTCATTTAGGTACATTTTGTAGAAATTGATTTCTTTTTATTTATAAAATTAATAAATAATAATAATAATAATAATAATAATAATAATAATAATAATAATAATAATAATAATAATAATAATAATAATAATAATAATAATAATAATAATAATAATAATAATAATAATAATAATAATAATAATAATTATATAATAATAATAATAAATATAATAATAAATATAATAATAATAATAATAATAATAATAATAATAATAATAATAATAATAATAATAATAATAATAATAATAATAATAATAATAATAATAATAATAATACTCCAATTATTCTATAAAACATGATATATACGAAACATAATGAAAATAAATATATAATGCCAACTATACAATAAACTTAAACCAGTGCCCTTAATGAACATTTTAAGAGCTCGTTTTGACTCGAGTATTCAACCCATTGATTATCTTCACTTTTGTTCTTAATTACTCAAATGAACAAATGAATTATTGATGATTATGACTAAGGATTCGTTTTTAACACAAATCCCTTAAAACAGATTTCATGTATCCACTTAGGTAGCGTATCTATCACTGAAGCACTATGTAGTACCTGAGATTTATCGCGCTCGAGGTTTTATTAGGTGAAATGATGTTTTCAAGGTTAAAAAAGAAAATATGTAGTTGGTTATGTGATTAAAGAAATTTTTCAAAGTTCTTCTCTATAGTAGGTTGTTTGACTCTCACATTTATTGTACGCTTTTTTGAGTTCTTCACTCTAAAGAAATAGGAAAGGGTTTGAATACAAAGTATTCTAAAACTAAAAATTATAAAAAGTAATATCAACAATCCATATCACTAATCAAAGGTTGAGATCAAAATTGTAGGCAAAAGTTTGTTAGAGGGGTATTTTTGAAATGGACATTTTTGTTAACTTTTTGCAATTTTTTCTATTTTTTTAAAACGTTCATAACTTTTATATACGACATAATTTAATTATGAAAATTACAAAAAAATGAGTGTTTTTATATTTTAAATGATTACAGTATCGTTATATAAAAAGATTAAAAATTTTTACGTTATTAAGCTTATATATCGTCATTGTGTCTTTAGTGCAGTTCATTGTGTCTTTTTGTTAGTTATATTTTTTTCTGATTACTATTGTGTTTTTTTCTATAATGATGAATTTTAAAAAATATAATGATAGAATAATATTTTTATGTATCTCTAATATTTAAAATACAACAATAAATTAACAACTAATTACTCTAATACAATAAAAACAATGACCAACTAACACAATGTATCATTGTGTCTTTTGATCGTCATTGTATTATCTTAAATACTATGAGTTTTGAAAAATACATGGGTGATATAACATCATTATGTACTTTTAATGGTAAAACACAACGATAGATAATACGTTTACATAATCTATTAAAATATAAATAACAAAAAATAACATATTGTGTTATCTTTAACACTATGAGTTTTGAAAAACATATTTGTGAAAGTATATTATTATGTATTTCTAATTATAAAACATAAATTCAAGCATTTTGGCTCTTTCTGCATAACATTAAAGCCTTGCATTCTCAGCCTGTAAGGCGTTCAGTTTTTGAGCAAGTTCAAGGTTATGGGCCGTCAATTCACAGATTTGTTACATACTTCCCTCATTCACAAATGTGAAATCTTTGGGAGATGAGGTCCTAGGCCAAGCCTCTACACCCTTACCAGCAGTTGTGGTTTCTTAGCACCCTAGATTCTCTCCTCAAAGAATGACTCAAATGAGACATTCTCAAGATGAGTTGTTGTGGTTGAGGTCTTATGGTTGTTGTCTCTTTTCTGCTGATCAATTGATAGACTAGCAGTAGAGACAACCTCTTCTACATTGATAGTTTCCTCCCTAGGATCAATCTCTTAGGATAAAAGATGTGGGTCAAATGTTGCGATAAACACATCAATCCCCGCTGTCTGTATTTTGTGGAGAGGGAAAGATAGTGGATCATTCCAAGGTGTAGTAGGAATATCGTCATCCAGGGTAATAGACATGTATATAGGAGATTAAGGAGTTGAGTCTAATGGCTTGGGATGTGAACTAGTTCCTAATGAGACTTCTTACTCTGAAGTTGTCTCAGTAATGTGGGTATCCTTTTTTGGTTTTCTTAATAGAGTGTTGGGACTCCGATTGAGAGCTTATAGCTTGGGTGTGGGTCAGCTCAAAAGAAAGAAGAGAAACCTTCTTCTTTGAGCCATATCTTGGTATGGTTGACACCTTTGACTTGACTGGGACCTTTGTTTCCAGTCTTGTCTTTTTGAGGGGAGGTGATTTGAGGGCCTGCATCTTCTCAATAGAAGATGTAGCGGTTTGCTTATGTTTTCTTGGTTTGGGCATTAATGTATAAGGTGTATGATTGGTAGTGGTGGATGTGGCCATGCTATCACCCTGAGGCTCAATAACCTCAAGCATATGCGCGAACATGGGAGTTTCCTTCCTAGAAAAAGATTTTTGGAGTTGCTTTGAACTTTGAAAAGATGGCTTTGTTTAAAGTTTCTAAAGCATGTACAACTCCTCCTATTTTAAGTTTATCACCCAATTCTTCTTGTAAAATCGGTTGAATGAATCTTGGGCACATTAAAAACTTAGATTTTTTAGCATTCGTTACATTTTTATAAAGGATTTGAAAAATAAAATGGAAATATCATAATGTTGTTGTTTGATTAGACTATGGATAGCCCCTCCTAAATCTAATGGTACTTGATCCCTTCCTCCTGATTTGTTTGATAAGTAGTGAAGGAAGATATGAAGAATGATTCTCCAATTTTGATATACGTAAGATTTGGAGAAGGTGGATTTCGCAAGGGGTCCTTCATATCCCATCTCCTTGAATATGCCACTATGAATTATGGTGCATGAGATTATGACCTTTAGTCCTTGCATTGTTGCGCTGAGGATTTTTGTTCCATGTTCCCTTTGAATGGAACACGTATCCAAAATTTCCGAATATGTGTCTCACAGATCACCGGGTCTATCGTTATTGCGAAAGCATAGTTGCTATTGCGTAGAAATTGAAGCACAGGATCATAGACTGGATCACCAATGGGTTGAAGTGATGTGGTGATGTTGTGATTCAGTCTGAATTCTAGGGTTTGAGTTTGAGTAGCTATTGAGGGTTGATTGAGTTTGGTAGGACTTAAGAGTTTGAAGGTTTAAGGGTTTTCTTTGTAAAGAAGATTGAAGATGACAATGGTGGAAAAACCTTTAATGTTTTACCACCTTAATTATAAAATTGACAGAGTGTGATGATGGAACAGTCTTTTCATGTAAACTTCTACAGCACCACTACATATAGGTAGATGAAATTGGGACCTAACGGATCTTTTTTTAAAGACATGTGTCAAAATCATCCTATCTGCCAAACTGCCCCATTCGGTAGATGCCCCGTTTTGCCCAATTATCTGCTGACATAATTCGGCAGATACCTAGTTATTTGTTGATATTTTGACAGATACACAGTTTACCCATTTTACTAAAAGAAGCATTTATTAAAATTAAAGCATTTATTTATATAATTATCAGCTATCATTAATTAAATCATTTAATTATTCAAAGTTTATCATCCCAATAACATATACAGGATAAATAAATCTAGTTTCATTAAAAGCCTTTGTGAATTAATCTACGAATTGTTAATTTTTATAGACTTTAATTAATTTAATTATTATCTTTTCTTCACAATATCTAAGGAAATGATACGTGATCTCAATATGCTTTGTCTTTAAATGCTGAACGGGATTGATGGTGATGGAGATGGCATTGTTGTTGGCAATGTGGATTGGAGTGTTCATGAAGGTTACTTCATAATGTCTAAGCTGAGTTTGGATCCATAGCACCTGAACACAACAACTTGATGCAGCAATGTATTGTTCTTTAACAGTTGATATAGAGACACGGGTTTGCTTCTTGTATTGTCATGAAACTTGTCTCTCCCATAGAAATTGACATCCTCCTGAGGTGGACTTCTTGTTGATATTGCATCCCCATCAGTCACTATCTGTATATCCATAGAGATTGAAGTTGGCACTCTTAGGGTACCATAATCCCAACTTAGGTTCCCATTTGAGATACTTTAGAATTCTCTTGACAGCAATTAGATGTGACACTTTTGAAGCAACTCAGAATCTTGAACACATACATGTGGCAAACATGATATCTGGTCCGCTGGTTGTAAGATACATTAGAGATGATAGCTCTTTACTGCTGCTGATCAACTTCTTACCTTTCAAGATCAGTATTTAGTGAACATGTCTTCGACATTAGGGCTTTTACAGCCTTAGCATCAATAGCTAGAAATTTTACTAAGATGTCCTAAACATACTTAGATTGATTTATGAAGATGCATTCATAGGTTTGTTTTACTTACAGCCCTAGAAAGAAAGTGAGTTCTCCCATTGAACTCATCTAAAACTTTGACTTCATGAGACTTTCAAAGGCTTTGCACAAACTATCATTTGCAGACCCAAAGATGATTTCGTCACATACACTTGTACCAAAATGATATCCAAATCAACCTTCTTGATGAAGAGAGTTTTACCTATGTATCCTCTAGTGTATCCATTCTTCAGCAGAAAGATAGAATGTGTCTCATACCATGTCCTTGGGGCTTGATGAATACCATAAAGGGCTTTATCAAGTTTGCATACATGATCTTTATACTTGGGATCTTCAAAGCTTGGAGGTTGGTAGACATAAACTTCTTCATCAATTTCACCATAGAGGAATGCACTCTTGATACCCGTCTAAAATACTATGAAGTCTTTAGAGGCAGCAAATGCTAGAAAAAATTTGATTGCTCCAAGCCTGGTCACAGGAGCAAAGACTTTATCATAATCAATCACTATTTCTTGTATGTACCCTTGCACCATGAGTCTAGCTTTGTTCTTGATAACAATATCCTTGTCATCCTTTTTGTTTCTGAAAACCTATTTGGTCCCTATTGTGGTCTTCCTTTTAAGAAGTGCACATAGTTTCCAAATCTTCTGTGCTCCTCTTGCATAGCTTCTACCCAGCTGTTATCTCTTAAGGCTTCATCAACTTTCTTTGGTTTTAGTTGAGAAAGGAAGCATGAAAACAAAAGTTGTTTGCTTTATTCACCTTCCTCTTGTCTTGACACCTGCATCTATATTGCCAATGACATTCTTGACTGTATACTATTTATGAATTCTTAGTCTTGGGATTCCATGGAGTTATTGAGATAGATCTTGGTTAGAGAAATTTGTTTGTGTAAGTTCGGTAAATAGATTGATCGGTTCAGCTATCAAATTGACTCTATGTTCAGCATTTTTCATGTTTGGTTCCTTGTCAAGAGATTGCTTAGTACCATAATGACCATGAGAGCTCTTCATCTAATGATTCATAATAAGCAAGTGATGGATGACCCATATTATTTATGCTACTAGCATCTGCTTCTATTGAATGTGGCTAGACTTTATCTGCAAATGACTTGTTGTGGCTGGCCCCTTATAGTAAATCTACCTTATGGTCTTCACTACTTGGAACTTGTACGTCTACTAATTTGTTGAGAGGGTCTTTTGAAACATTCTCAATCAAATGGTTAAGTGCATTTCTGAATCCATCTAGTTAAAACATCCTACTTAGGATATTTCCAACACTATTTGAAAATTTTTCATTAAATATGACACTTTTAGATTCCTTAATAGTGTGATCAACTTTATTGTACACTCTATAAATCTTAGCTTAGAGCCTTAATAAATGTCATATTTCTCTTCTCAACAACTCTGTTTTGCTGTTTCTCTTCTTAACAACTCTGTTTTGCTGAGAAGTTCTAGGAGCATTATATTGACTTGCAATACCTTTGGATTTATAAAAAGAATCAAAGGTGTGGTTTAAAATTCAGTACCCTGATCAATTTGATTCTCAATTTTGACAACAAATGATTTTATAATCTCACAAGTTTCATCTTTAGTTTCTAAAAATAAAACCCAAGTGAATCTTTTAAAATCATCTATTATTACCGAGCAATATGATTTTCTTCCCAAACTCTTTACACCTATTGGCCCAAATGTAACAACCGGAAATTTTAAAAGATGAGAAAGAAAGAATAAAAGTGCAGAAAAAGGAAGAAACACAATTTAATTCAAGTTGAGGGGCTAAATGTGTTAAAAAGTACAAAAGAATAAAAGTTAGTGGATAAAACAACATGGCCGCTCTAGCCATGATACTTTATCCTTTTTGAAACCGGCTTTAGAGAGATAGAGTAGAGAGAATTCTCGGGTGATTGAAGAAGAACAGGAAGAATCCGAATTCAAGGTAAGATTTGGTGTTTTTAAGTTGTTCTTGGCTAGTTCTAGCCTCGAATATATGCTTATGTGTGTATTTATGTGTTCGGGTATGTGTTTTGGTAGGTTTTAGGTGTTTGTACTCATTGCAAACGGGTTTGAAGGGAGTCATACTCAAAGTTGCATAAGGTGAGTTCTAGAACCCCCTCTTTACATGTTTTAATTGATTTTGGGGCTGGAAATGCATGTATGAATGTTTTTATTAAATGGGTATTTGTACCCGTATGTTTATGTGTATGGGAATGTAGGTGGATTATGATTTGGGTGTATTTGATGTTATGAATATGTTTAATATGTGTTTATGATGCTTAGAATGTAAGAACTAAGCCTAGAACATGTTCGGGTTTGGTTTGGGGATTGAATGATGTTGTTTAGCCTTAGTTGGTTGCCCATGCGCCTGAAATATGGCCCATGCGCCCAACAGTCGAATTGCCTAAGTCTTTTCCCCAAGCGCCCAAATAGTTACCATGCGCCTAGGATTAGGCTAGATTTGACTAAGTGTTCCCATGCGCCTAAGATTCCCATGCGCTCGGGCACTCATGCACCTGCATAGTGCCCATGCGCCTAGAAATTTGCCAGAATGCCTATGGGTTGGGTCATGCGCCCAAATAGTGCCTAAGTGTTCCCATGCGCCTGCATAGTGCCCATGCGTCTAAGACTTAGAATTATTTCTGAATTTTGGGAAAAATGAAGTATTAGGCTTTGACTTGGGATGTTCCCAGGGGGATGTAAGTTGACTTTATGGTGTTGAATGATGTTGTATGTGATGTGATTGATAATGTCATGTATGGTTATGTATGTTTATGTTTATGTTCCTTATTATATTATCTCCGTGGTTTTACGTGGTATGATTATGGAAATGAATGAAAAGTATTATATAACGTAAAGTGGAAGTTAATGATAATAAAAAGAGGAACGTAAAGAATGAATGAACGCATGCATGAATGAATGAATGAATGGATGAAAAGTCTTGCAAGCAATTGAAAGGAGGTGCACAACTCTAAAATGTTGTTTGTTCACTGTATGTGGTTTAGCTAACCCTTAGACTTATAATAGGGTTAATACGACCTATGATGGGCAAGCAAGCGAGCTAACTATGCATCGGAAAGAAAGCCTTCGACGTCACTATAGGCCAAGCCCTATACCTCTACCCGTAGGTCGAGTGGCTCCGCTCGTTCCCTATCAAAAAAGTGATTACATTGCGGAGCTCACTGCTTTTAGAGTAGTGCTTGCAGCTTGCTGCTTTCTGTTCAAGCGACCGGCGAGAAAAAGTTTTTGGCCGAAGACAAAAAGTTGACCCACTTCATTCGCTGGTCGAATCATCCTCGCTTCGCGGGAAGGATACACACAGGGGTCCAGTCTTTGTGACTGGACCAAACATATGGGACCCTTGTCGCTTACCCCGGTACTGTGGTCAGGCCACCGGGCACAATGTATGTAGGTCTATTTATAGACTTCCGCCCAGTATCCTCTTTATGCATGATGTTGGGGTGTAGCACATGGCATTGGTCTAAAGGAAAGTGAAAGATAAAGACGAATTATAAAAGATAATAATGAGATTATCTACTTGTACGTATGATGTATGATCGCGAATGAAAGTAAAGAACGGTTTTAAGCAAGAGTAAAGTACTTTTATTCTAAAACTAGAAACTCACTCAGCAACGTTGACTTTTATGTGTTTCCAGTTGGCAGGTGATTGTTGCTGAGGATGGCACAGGGTAGCTACTTGGCTTATTTTGGATGGCATCCATTTTGTATAACTATGACATTTTTGCGATGTAATGCAAACGATAATATTTTGTAATTGGTAACAATGATGTATTATTTTGCAAAAGCAATCATTAATATATAAAATGGTTTTAAGTTATTCCACTGCGATGTTTTCAAAGATGTAAATGTTTATTTTATGTTTTATGTGCAATGATTGTCCAACTGTGAGTGTTCCGGGAACGGGGCCTTACACCAAACAAGTCCATGTGAAGCAGGATGTAAAGTTGTTTTGACTAAATTTAATTATTTGAACTTATGAGAAGATCTGTGTTGCTTCCTTTTTTGACAAGCAACAAAGTGGTCAGCAAATGCAAACTCTTTGTTCGGTAGTCCTGTGACTAACCCATTTCGAACTAGTTTGTTCATATTTTTGAGATTTACATGTGCCAATCTTCTGTGTTAAAGGGAGGACTCAATTATAGAATCTTTGGAAATGAAACACGATACATTTCCTAAATATGATGCATTATGCATGTTGAGCATGTACATATTGTCTTTCCTAGTAGCTCTTAAAAGTACTTTGTCAATTAGAATTTCAAACCCTGGAGATAAGACAACACATTTATGGTCTATGAAAAGAGTGTTATGTTTTTTATCATACTACAAAGACACACTTAGTAAATTATAGATTTAAATCTTTCACATACTTCACCTTGTCAAAGCTTACCTTGTCATTGTTGTTTGTCCCCCTACAAGTAATGTATCATACTTTTGTATCACTTTCAAAGGCAATAGATCCACCTTCATATGGTTCTAGATTCAGCAGGTATGATCTATCACCTATTATGTGTCGGGAGCATCCACTATCCACAATCCACAAGTTAATTTTGGGTTATGGATGATCCTACACATAAACAAATTGGTTAGTGATCAATGTGAACCCAAACCTGTTTAGTTTTGGGTCTTCCAGTTTTTAATAGTTTTATATCAATGGTAAGTGTTAATGGGGTTGTTTTTGGTTTTGGGTCATCTAAGGATTCAGCAGATGTCTTTGGTTTTCATGCTCTTCTTTTGACTTTACATGATACTTTGACATCAACTTTCTTATGACGACCTTTTGAAACTTTTGAAGATGGTGAAGGGTTCTCCAAATTCTTCTTCTTCTTTCTGTCTTCAACTGCTAACTTATTCGACATATCCTTTAGAGGTGCAGATTTTTCTTTTGAGTCGGCACTTGATGGACTTGAGTGCCAAACAACTCTTTGACCACCATCATTTTTTATTGGTTGTTTGGCAGCTGTAGGCTTCCTTGAGGTTTTACTCTTTTTGGAAAGTTTGATGGAGGGGGCATGGGGATTATATTGATAAAATTTTGCAAAGCGACTATATTCCCCGCACATTAGGGATGTAATTTCATCTGCTTCTTTGCTAACTTAATCATCTACCTGATCTTTTGTAACTCCTTCTTCACCTTCTTATTCTTGCCTCCCTCAACTCCACCCATCTGCTTGTTTATCATTTGATCAACATGGGTGGTTAGCTCTATCTTCTTTTTTGCGAACCTCTTTTTATGGATCTCTACTACTTCAGGAATATACCTTTGAATATAAGGGTCTTATTTCTAAAGAGTTTGAGGTTCCAGCATAACAACTTCTGTTGTGGTTCTTCTTGTTGTAGTTGTGCTTTTTTATGAAGCTTTGTCGTGGAGAGATTTGACTCAACAAGCAATTTGTTGATTTCGGAGGATGGTTTTTCTTTTACAAACTCCATCTTCTGAATCACATCCTTCTTATTTCTTGCCTTGAGTTCTTTTTTCCTTTCTTTCTCCTTTTCACTCTTCTCCCCCTCCTCTTTTTCTATCTTCTCCTCCTCTTCATCTACTAACTCAACTATTACATCCTTTTTCTTCATTTTTTGTTTTCTGAATCTCTTTAGCAAATGCCTTTGTACAGATTGGTTTGGAATATACTTGTTTCTTTACATCAAGGTTGCACTTAGGGGTATAAGTGTAAGTGTATGTCATTATGAGTTCCACATAATTATGCCCTAAACCTATCTTTGTTTGATACAACCTTTGAGAGTTTTCAGTAAGGCAAGTAATTTTTGAAACTTTTCAGTTTAAATATTATATTTATTATATGTTTTAACTATGGCTAAATCACATTGTGTTGATTTCAATCTGCTCCAGAGATCATCAATTTGGGTCTCTAGTTTGGTTTGATCATGTTTTAATTTTGAAACAATCTTTTCTAGCTCCATTATTTTTTTTCTTTTAAGCTTGATCGGTTTTCTTAGAATCAGTTTTAAGAAGATTGTTTCATTCAACATCCCTCATGAGATTCAAATTATGATTTCTGTACAAGTTAACCTTAGCTGTGCATTCAGGTGTATAGTAGGGTTCAAAAGTTATCTAAGGTGAGGAGGTTGAGCTTCCATCCATCAATGCATTATCGATAGGAGTAATATCTTCAACTTTGAAGCTCTAGTTAATCACCTCTTCTCCTAAGGCTACAACCACTGTATTTCTTTGGCTGAATGAAGTGGAATGACTTTGATGAGTTACGTGTTGTGGAGGGTTTAATGAACTTGGAGGAGATGAATTTGACTATGGTTCTTCATATGTCTTGGCAAAATGTCCTATCTAGTTGTAGTTGAAACATTTCACCTTGCTTTTATCAAACCCAAATCCTAATTTTCTCTATCTTAGGAACTTTTTTCAAGTTCTTTGTTGATACTGCTTGGCCCTTATGGATATCATGGCTATCTGGTAATTGACATCCATTTCCTCAAGGTCATCTAGATGAATGCACTTCATATTTTCTTCAGAGAGTTGAAAGAAGTTGACTTGGTCACTAACAAAGTCAGAGTTAGATGGGTATGATTGTGAAAAGGATGGTGAGGCTTGTTGATCCCATCTATTAAATGATAGTGATGATTAAGATTCCGTAGTTGGAGATTTAGAGTAAGTGATCATCGGTACTTGATGAGTCACCATAGGAGTTTGATAGACTTGGGAGTGTGAGTGATAGTGAACTGGCTCATGAATAAGGGCCAATAGTGAACTGGCTGATGACTTTAAGAGTTTTAAAGAGCAGCCAAGAGATTCTCCATCTGCATCCATCTCTAGTTGATAAGCACTTAGGATGCCATATAACTCCTTAAATGCCATTGTTTCTAGGTTCTTAGTTCTTTTGATAGACATAGTGTAAACTATCTATGTCTTTGGTAATGATCTTAAGAACTTTCTAAGAACATCAGTATTCTCCATCTTCACTCTAGCTTCATTGATAAAGTCTAGAAGTCCAACATATCTAAGATATGTAGTAGTCATGGTTTCTCACCTTGTGAAACCAAATTTCTCAAACGTTTGTTTCAAGACATCTCTCTTGTTTTCTTTCATATCTTCAGTTCCTTTAAATCTAGCATTTAGTGCTTCTCACAACTTCTGAGTAGTTGTGAATTTCTTGAGGTCATGCATAATGTTGTATGGTATGCTTATTCTGATTAGCCAAAGAGCCTTTAGATCTACATCCATCTTCTTCAGATCTTTATCTGAATATTCTATGGGATCTTTAGGAATCATGACTTCTCCTTCACCAGCAGCTTGAACCATGGGGACATATTGGCCATTCAAAATAGAAAGCCAGAGTCTCATGTCTTAATTTCATATGAAATCCTCAATTTGGATTTTCCAGGTATCATAATCATGTGGTGTAAACATGGGAGGTTTAGTCTGAGTTCCATTCTCCAAGTCATGTTTACTTGAGATGGCTACAACAGTCATTTAGAAAGGATAGATAGGTATGAATAAACGTGGTGTTTGATAGTGTGTTCAAGGAAGAAACAAGTGATTTGTTGACAAATAACTTCAAGCAAATCAAGAGCCAAATCTCTAATACCACTTGTTGGATTGGTTTGGTTTAGATTAACAAGAACTTCTTCTTTGATCACTAGCTAACGAATGCGAAATCTAAGTTAACTACTTACTATCATAACACAAAACACAAATACTTTAAGGAAATGTAAATGCACAAGTTGTTTTTTTCAAAGTATTCACTTGATTAGTCTTTTGAGTACAAATGATATAATCAGGAGATAAAACCAAGTGGCTAAAAAGCTTGCATCAACCATACAAGTATGAGGACTTTATACTATAAAATCTAAACAATAAGAATAAACTATTCTATGTTAAGCATGTACAACAAGACAGACAATCGGCACATCAAAATTAGGCAGCTTCAGTACTATGTTGTCTCTAAAAGGCAGAACACATCAGTCGTCGGTACAGACAGTCTTGTCTTGTGTAACAGTTGATCGGTAGCTCATGGAGTTCACTGCTGGTCAACGATAGTCGATCGGTAACTCATCGGTAGAATGTTTTTCAGTAGTTGCTCAGCATATGCTGATTGCCAGATATTTAGCATATGCTGATCGACAGACAGTTCAGCATTGATGGAATTTGGTAGATAGAAACCTTGCTGAATTTTTAAGTTTTTGGTAGCTTAATACTCTTCATAGATCAACAGTTACCTCACCTACTAGGTTGTTGTAAAAATAACATTTTTATATTAATTCTTTTTATGACCAACCCCATAAAAGGATCACTATAGTGGGTGGAAAATTTAGTAGCAACTTGAATCACCGAAGTTCAACCATATTCGTTTAAACTACACTTAATTTCAAGCATCGATATTGTATTTTACTTGGCTTCATTTTGACTCGACTTAGTTTGTTGTGATCCTTGGACATAATAGAACACAAACTAATAACTCGATCAAGGTTAGGATGGTCATGTTGTCTGTAGAAGGTAATGAAGGCTAATTTGATGGGAGTGATGGATGAGGTTGATAGGAAGTTAGGTTTTTGTAGAAATTATATTCAACGTAGGTTTCGAAATAATTAGATGATAATCCACTCACTAATTTATATCTGGATATTGGATGGTATTTTGGTGTATAATAGACGTATAGTACATAAATACTCGGTGGAACAAGGTCTGACTTGTTTGTATTATATGTTTGTTGTAAAATAAAGTCAATAACTAAGTAGATAAGCAATATAATATTTTCTATATACTGATAATCAAACTAAAAATTGAAATTCATAATTTGGGTATGGTTATGAATAGAACCGAAAACCAAGTTCAAAATTTGGTGAGGTTTCTTCATTAATTGATCCGATTTGGTTTTCCTAGTTTTCCAAACTTTTTGAACACTCCTAGATCAAATAGTTAATTCTTGGAATTAAAAACCGAAGACCTTTTTTGCAACTAAAACAAAACAATATTTTTACACTTGTCTACGAAACTCATGAGGCCCCTATGGATGGATGTTTAGGATGATCAATTGTGGATGAATGAATTAATATTATGAGTATGCACATGAAGTGTGGTGAGTGTCGAAAAACAGAGGGTGGAAAACTTCAAAATACACACAAAATCACAATAAATTACACACTAAATGTCGGTACAACTATGGGTACTTATACCCTTACATGAACGGTTATTTAACCGTTAACTAATCTAAATTGCACAACTAACGCATCGTTTTATAAACACATTCAATTTTGCCTTTCTGGATAACACAGTTTGTTACATCTAATTAAACTATATTCACTAAGATTTTTTTATTAAATTACTTCCAACATTCACTTAATCTTGTCTTCTCTCTTCTTGATCATCCAATTCTATAGTCTTCTTGTTCCTTCTTTAATTTGACTTTCAATTTCAATTTTGACTTCGACTCTTCGGGTGCTTTGATCAAGATTAAGTGGTGTTAACACCCTCTCTGTCAGATTGAATCTGATTTGATCTGATATGAAGAATGTCCCTCGATAATTATTGATCGGTATCCGAATTGAACAATCGGTTCAATAGGTTGGGTTCTATGATCAACAATTATTAAATTCCACTTACGTTTTCTGATCGTCTTTTTTGTTTCTGTAATCTTCTACTGGCGCTGAAACTTCACACTTCTCTTCATTCTTTTTAGTGAACCAATGTTTTCTGATTTTTAAAACTTCTAATTTTAATATAAAAAGTACTTTATTGTGTTAATTTTACTTTTAAGTTTTTAATTAATTTTCTAATTTAAAATTATAAAATAAAAAAATTTATTATTTAACTCCCAATAAAACTACTTCAGTTAACACTTGAATCAGTTATATAGGTTTGGGTTTCCACCTACAGAAACCTGTTACTACCCGAACTAGTTATGGCAAAAACTTTTTAATCACTTCGACTTTAACAGACCTGGTTTATACCCGAACCGGTTTATTTAAAGAAACTAAAATGCGTTGTCACATCCCGGCGGAAGCGTGAAATGCTTCGGGTGTGACCTGTTTGCTCAGAACTCATTGATACACAACTATCACCAATTATCACATAAATATGTCAAGTTTTATATTAAAGCACAATAGATTTTATCACATAACATAACATGCTTCATAATATAAGAGTTAGGATTACATTAATTCATGATAGTCAAAATTTGAACTAACATAATCCTATTACATTAAAATCCTAACAGCAACATCTTCAGAGACGATGGAAGTGTGCATCCACCGAAACACTGAGATCATACAAGTTCACTGTCAGGTTTACACAAACTTTCCCCACAACCTCTCCCCAGCCATTATAAACATCAAAGGAGAACATTAAGCTGTTAGTCATGGTGAATTCCTGAAAAAGCATACCCAAAACAGTCAACATAAAGTTGGTGAGCTTCACAGGTTTATTAAACATGTAACATTGATGCATTATATACAACCAAACCTTACATAGCAATCAGATCATTCATATCTGTCATAACACATTTCATAAATCAGATAATATAGCATCATAATACTCATCCCATTGGTGCAGGAAATATTTTTCCTAAGTAGCGCTACCAATATTATCTAACGGTTCGACATCCGAATTAATGGTTGTAACATAAATTCCAGAAAATAATACATCAATTAGTATGTTTTTTTCCCAAAACTTTATAAAACAAAATGGGCTATGAAACTCACCTAACTCCAAATGGTAACCTATAAACAAAAAAAATATTTATAGTTTAGAAAATGTATTTTTCTTTAACATTTTTAGTACCTCAGATTGAAGAATTTATTTTATAAGTTAGCTTTTTGTATAAATTTCAAAATTTTCACAGTAGATGTATCTTAATAGTAGATAAAATATACTAAAATTTCATATATAAATTATTTTCAGGCTAATTCTTATCATTTTTACATTATTCAAATAATTCTTTAGAAATACCTTCGGGCCTCTAAAATTAGTGAAATTTTGTCAAAATAATTTTTATAATTCTTATAGTTTCAGAAAATTTTCTCATGTTTTAAATCATAGCAGAATCATTTTTTATAATTTTTCCTATTTTACTCTTATTTGCTAAAAATACAGAACATGCTCAAAAATTCTAATTTTTACACAGAATATTCTATTTCTATTCTTATATTTTCTATAAATTTCCCATAATTTATTTCATAATTTAAGTATTTTTCCCGATTTTTAGTTGACAGAATAGTTAAAAATTCATATTTCAGATATAATTTTGAGTTAGGTCACGAAATTTTTCCAGTAGATTCTATAATTTGTAATAGTCAATATATAATTTTTTCATAAATTTACTAGGGTTGGTTCTTCTGATATAATTTTTCTTTTTATATTCTTCAATATTATATATAAATTAATTTATTTATAGGAATGACACCAAATTTTGCAGAGTTCTATTTCCTAATATTCTAAATATATTTTTAATGTTTGTTCCCACAATCACAGTTGTTTAATATGCAGAACTGATTTAACAAACTATAACTAGATTTTAACCCTTTTGTTGATAATTTCTTGCTATAACTTTGATTTTTAAGATTTGTTTTACTTATTTCAGATTAAAAAAATTTTTGACTTTGTATATGTTTTTATAAGAACTTGATTGTTTTAATCAAAAGGGTTAATCACATGTGTTTTATTTAACACATGTTTGGTTTTCATAATCTTAATCAAGTAGAGTTTTAGGGGTTAGAACCTTGATTTTGACAGAAGGAGAGTGTGAGAAGAAGGTGAGGATGGCCTAAGCTTGCTTGATTTTGGTGTTCTTGACAATCTTTCGGGAGGTGATGCTTCCACGAGGCTTGGATGTTGCTGCCTTATAACCGTGATGTGAGTAGGAGGTGATGATGGTAATGGTATGTTATTGTGTTGTGGTGATGTCCGAGTGTGTAAATGGCCGAGGGGTGGTGTTGTGGTCGCGGTGTTTAGTGATGATGAGTAGCCGAGGGTGTGTGACCAAGGGTTGACCGGGTGGTGTCGATGTTTAATGTTTGGAAAGTGGAAGGTGTAGTTTGAGGAGTGTTTGTGATGATGGTAACCGAGATGTGGTGATGGTTGTGCTTGTTCTTGTGGAACCCGATGGTATGTCTCGGTTGGATTAAATGGAGGGGTCTCATCATTACACTAGGGTAATAGGTTAGAAAGGTGGCAAAACTCTAGCTTGGGTGAGTTGGTTCTTGCGGCTAGGTGTCACGAGAAGGGGTGTGTGAGTCATCACACAATCATTACAAGATGGTTCTAGATATTTGGGTGGCTAATTCGGTGCTTAAGGGTATTAACCGAGTGTTCAAGGGGTGTTAACCGAGTTGGTTCTTGATCTTAAATGGTACTTTGGTTTGGGGTTTAGGTGTAGGGGATTTGTTTAGGTTTGTTTTGATGTCAAGTTTCTCTTGATGTTAACTTATGTTTATGATGTTTGGTTGGGTTGTATTTGGTTTGTTTATTATTGTATTGTTGATGTATTGTAGTTTTGTATCAAGGAATTATGTTTATGAATTCATGCATACGTAACCTCTTGTATATGCATGCAAGCATGCAATGAGCAACACTTTAAGTTCATGTGATGTGCATATGTATCCTAGCAAAAGATGGTACATGCATACGTAAAAGGGTGTGTATGCATGTGGCCATGCATACGTATACATATATATATATATATATAAGCAAACAACATACCTGTGTAAGCAAAATGAAAGCATGCATACGTATATGTATGTATAAAAATATATATAAGTTAGCCTAGGTGTAGTTTAGAATAATTAAATGAACTAGTGTATAAAATTTCTAAATCTAGGGTTGTCACATTCTCCCCCCGTAAAAATAATTTCGTCCCGAAATTTATTTGGATCGTAATGAACTTATCTAACCATTGACTTAAAATAGATGGGGGTATCTTCTTCTGATTTCATCTTCTCTTTCCCACGTATATTCTGGTCCTCTCCTAGCGTTCCACTTAACTTTCACTATGGGGATTTTGCTCCTTCTTAGCTTTTTAACTTCTTTGTCTAATATGGCTATTGGTTCTTCTGTAAAATGAAGCTTCTCGTCTGTCTTTATTTTTTGAACTGGAACTTTTAATGTTTCATCGGTTAAACATTTCTTCAGATTGGACACATGGAACGTGTTGTGTACTTTACTTAATTCTTGGGGTAAATCTAGCTTATACGCAACAGGACCAATTTTGTCAATAACTTCAAATGGTCCAACATATCTTGGGTTCAACTTATTTCTCTTTCCAAATCGAAAGATTCCTTTGGTGGGTGATATTCTTAGATAGACCTTATCTCCAATTTGAAATTCTAATGGCTTTCTTCTTTTATCCGCGTAACTTTTCTGCCGATCCCGTGCTATCTTTAATCTATTTTTGATTTCTTTGATTTTGTCAGATGTTTCTTGAATTAGGTCAGGTCCTATAAGTTGTCTATCTCCTATTTCATTCCAACATAGTGGCGATCTGCATTTTCTTCCATACAAGGCTTCAAATGGGGCGGTTTTAATGCTGGAATGATAGCTATTATTATAAGAAAATTCTATCAGGGGTAGATGCATATCCCAGTTGCCACCAAAGTCTAATGCACAAGCACGTAACATATCTTCTAGTGTTTGTATTGTTCTTTCACTTTGTCCATCTGTTTGTGGGTGGAAGGCTGTGCTAAGATTTATTTGGGTTCCTAGAGCTTTTTGTAGGGTTTGCCAAAACCTTGATATGAATCTATTGTCTCTATCGGATATAATGGAGATGGGTATCCCATGTCTGGATACGATTTCTCATATGTAGATTCTTGCTAATTTCTCTATTTTGTAATCTTCCCTGATTGGCAAGAAGTGTGCTGATTTGGTTAACCTATCTGTTATAACCCAGATTGTGTCATATCCACTTGAGGTCCTTGGTAACTTGGTAACTTGGTTACAAAATCCATAGTAATTTGATCCCATTTCCATTCTGGAATCTCAGGTTGTTGTAGATATCCTGAAGGTTTTTGATGTTCTGCTTTAACTCTTGAACACGTATTGCATTTTTCTACAAACTCTCCAACTGATCTTTTCATGCCGGGCCACCAGTAATGACTTTTCAAATCCTTATACATTTTGTTATTTCCTGGATGTACTGAGTATTTTGACTTATGTGCTTCTTGTAGTATAATCCTTCTGAGTATAGCATCATCGGGTATCCAGGTCCTTCTTTTAAACTTTAGAATTCCATTTGTATCTTCCTGTAAATCTCTCACTTGTCCTTTTATTTCTAATTTACTTTTCTGTTGGGCTTCCCATATTTGTCTTAACAGGTCTGATTGTAGTTCCATTCTCATGGCTCGTACTCGTAATGGTTTAACCCTATCTTTTCTACTTAAAGCATCTGCAACTACATTTGCCTTACCTGGATGGTATTTGATTTCACAATCATAATCACTCAATAATTCTATCCATCTCCTTTGTCTCATGTTCAGCATTTTCTGTTCAAATATATGCTGTAAACTCTTATGATCTGTATATATTGTACATTTTGTCCCATACAGATAATGTCTCTAGATCTTAGGTGCAAAGATTACTGCCCCTAATTCCAAATCATGAGTAGTGTAGTTCTTCTCACTTCCCCTAAGTTGTCTAGAGGCATATGCAATGACTCTACTTCGTTGCATTAACACACATCCAAATCCTTGACGAGACGCATCACAATATACTACAAAATCATCAGTCCCTTCTGGTAATGACAAAATAGGTGCACTACATAACTTACTTTTTAGGAGTTCGAATGCACTCTTTTGTTTTTCTCCCCAGACATATGGCTTGTCCTTTTGAGTTAGTTCAGTCATGGGTTGAGCTATCCTTGAGAAATTTTCTATGAACCTTCTATAATATCCTGCTAGTCCTAAAAATTGGCGTACTTCTGTTGGTGTCTTGGGATCCTCCCATTTCTTAACAGCTTCTATTTTTGCTGGGTCTACCTGTATTCCTTCTTGATTAATTATGTGTCCAAGGAATTGCACTTCTCTTTTCCAAAATTCACATTTTGAGAATTTTGCATGTAGTTTTTCTTTTCTTAACAACTCCAATGTCAATCTTAGGTGTTGCTCATGATCCTCTTTATTCTTAGAGTAGATTAAAATGTCATCTATAAAGACTATGACAAACTTATCTAAATAGGGTTTACATATCCTATTCATCAGATCCATAAATATGGCGGGAGCATTGGTTAATCCAAATGGCATTACCAGGAATTCATAATGTCCATATCTTGTTGTGAATGCTGTCTTAGGTATATCTTCATCCTGTATTCTTAACTGATGATACCCTGATCTTAAGTCTATTTTTGAAAAGTAACTAGATCCCTATAATTGATAGAATAGATCGTCTATTCTAGGTGAGGGATACCTATTCTTCACAGTTACCTTATTGAGTTCCCTATAGTCTATACACATTCTGAACGTTCCATCCTTTTTCTTAACAAATAAAACTGGTGCTCCCCAGGGTGATACACTAGGCCGTATAAATCCTTTATCCAAAAGTTCCTGAAGTTGGCTCATTAGTTCCTTCATTTCAGTAGGTGCTAAACGGTAGGGTGCCTTAGCAATAGGGGCTGTTCCTGGTATCAATTCAATTTTGAATTCTACTTGACGAGGGGGTGGTAAACCAGGTAATTCATCAGGAAATATATCAGAATATTCATTAACAATTGGAACATCTTTCAGGTTTACTTTGTCTATCTTAGTGTCAACAATATGGGTCAGATAAGCCAAACATTTCTTCCTTAGGCATTTTTGTGCATTCTTGCAAGAAATTATCTTTATGGTGCCCCTAGGTTTTTCACCATATATACACAGTGTTCTACTTTCATTAACCAAAGGAATTTTGATCATTTTCTTACCACATACTATTTCAGCTTGATTTTTACTTAACCAATCCATTCCTACAACAATGTCAAATCCTCCTAAATCAATAGGAATCAAGTCTATATTGAAATAGTTTTCATCTAGATTCATTGTGCAATTAGGAATGATTTCATAAGCTTCGATTATCTTACCATCAGCTAATTCTATCATATATTTTTGATTTAGCTTTTCTGAGGTTAAGTTAAGTAGTGGTCTAAACGTATTTGAAACAAAACTACGGGTTGCTCCAGTATCGAATAGTACAGTAGCATACTGATCGTTTATAGGGAACGTACCCGTGACAACTTCTGGTTCGTGTCGAGCTTCTTCTGCCTGTATTATGAATGCTCTCCCCCGAGGGTTGTTCTGATTAACCGGAGCCTTTCCTTTTAGCTGTGGACATTTGTTTCGGCGATGGTTTTCATTCCCACATTGATAGCAGACTGGTTTTGGATTTGCAGGGTTTTTGCAGTCTCGGGATATATGCCCCTTTTTCTTGCAGTTGTAACAGATTACCATCGCACAGTTGCCTTGATGATATCTTTGGCAAGTGTTGCACCATGGCTGGTTTTCTGCCTGGGGTTTCTTTTCCCGTGTCATCCCTAGGTAGTTCCGAGTGGGCTGTCTAACTATTCGTTTCTGAGGGGTTCCTTTAAATCTTCCTCCTGGGCTATCATCATTCCACTTTCTCTTTTCTCCTGATCTAGGGTTACCTAATGATCCATTTCTTATCATCTCGTCTGTCAAGCTTCCTGATAAACTTACAGTATCTTGAAAAGTTTTGGGCCTAGCAGATTTTACTAGTCCCCTTATTTGTGGCACTAGTCCTCAAATATATCTTCCTATTCTTTTTGATTCTGGGGCCACTAGATGTGGTACTAACCTCGAGAGTTCATTGTACCTGTCGGTGTATTCCCGATGTGCTGCTCCTTTCATTTCTAAAGCTAAAAATTCAGTTTCTATTTTTCTATTTCATTATAAGGACAGTATTTTTCTATAACTAATCCTCTAAATTCCTCCCAACTTAATTCATTCATAATGTGCCTACCTTTAGTGGTCATCTCCATTTTCCACCAGGATTGTGCTTCTCCTTTTAATGAATGCGAGGCAAACAAGGTTTTGTTGTTATTGGCACATTTGCTGATTTCCAGAGTTGATTCCATCTCATCTAACTATCGTAGAGCTTGTACTGCTCCGCCTCTACCATCAAATTCTCGGGGTCTACATGACATAAAGGCTTTGTAGGAACATCCTTTCTCTGTTATAATCTCCTCTGCTGGTTGTTCTCTTATGGCATCATCCGTTGGTATTTTGTTGCCGGGTGTTGTTGCACCGAGGTTCAGGTTTTGTTGAAGTTGAGTTACTAGTATGGTTATGGCAGCCTCCAATTGCTGTGACACTATCCGGGAGATCCTTTCATCTTCATTGGTTGTCGAGTTAACAGGTGTTTCTTCCCCAAGTCTAGTTCTAGGTCGTCCCACTCGCGCAGTCCTCCTTATGGGTTGCGTATTTCTTCTTGGCGGCATGTTTTTCTATAGTTAATTGTAGTCAATATTAAAAGAATTTTAGATTCTTAACAATATTCTAGCTAACACACAAGCAAGTAATAGTTCAAACACAAAAGATGTTTTTCATTTAAGTTCTTATTAAAGATTTCATATTAAAAGTTAGCTCCTAATTTCTCTGCATCCATTTCCATATTCTTGTGAAGATGTTTCCCTTGGGTGCTTTTAGTTCCTTAACATCCTTCTGAATATCCCTGATCCCTTGTTGAATTTTCTTGAGCTGTTTAAGGGTTTGTTGAGTGGCTGCGTTTTGGTCTTCATCCATCCTTTGTCTTTTAGCCTTTCTTTCTTCGTTTTTGAGGGAGTCAGTTTCTTGTATCTCCTTGCCTTCGTCTTGCTTGGTTTTGAATTTGTTTCCGGGTCGTACCTTTTTCCTAGGAGTTTTAATGGTATATCCTCCTACCATTACAGGTGCACGACGGACATAAAATTTAGGCTTATGATTATCTTCATCTTTGGTTGGAGAAGGTTCTAAAATTTGCTGAGGTTCAGGTTCGGGCGTAAGTTCTTTGTGATTGTTATAGTCCGAGTATTCAGATGAGTCAGTCTCACAGAAATTGTTATCAGTACTCATGGCTGCAAAACAAATTCTTTCATGATTTTGAACTCAACAGTTAGTTACCTATTTCCATATATTATAAATTCTTTACAAAGAAAATGTTAAAATATTCATGGAATCATTTCACACAAATTCACATAATCATACAGATATGAGCTTATGGTTATAGTCTAGGTATTTCATGGTACCTAATTCTCTATAACCAATGGCTCTGATACCAACCTGTCACATCCCGGCGGAAGCGTGAAATGCTTCGGGTGTGACCTGTTTGCTCAGAACTCATTGATACACAACTATCACCAATTATCACATAAATATGTCAAGTTTTATATTAAAGCACAATAGATTTTATCACATAACATAACATGCTTCATAATATAAGAGTTAGGATTACATTAATTCATGATAGTCAAAATTTGAACTAACATAATCCTATTACATTAAAATCCTAACAGCAACATCTTCAGAGACGATGGAAGTGTGCATCCACCGAAACACTGAGATCATACAAGTTCACTGTCAAGTTGACACAAACTTTCCCCACAACCTATCCCCAGCCATTATAAACATCAAAGGAGAACATTAAGCTGTTAGTCATGGTGAATTCCTGAAAAAGCATACCCAAAACAGTCAACATAAAGTTGGTGAGCTTCACAGGTTTATTAAACATGTAACATTGATGCATTATATACAACCAAACCTTACATAGCAATCAGATCATTCATATCTGTCATAACACATTTCATAAATCAGATAATATAGCATCACAATACTCATCCCATTGGTGCAGGAAATATTTTTCCTAAGTAGCGCTACCAATATTATCTAACGGTTCCACATCCGAATTAATGGTTGTAACATAAATTCCAGAAAATAATGCATCAATTAGTATGCTTTTTCCCCAAAATTTTATAAAACAAAATGGGCTATGAAACTCACCTTTACTCCAAATGGTAACCTATAAACAAAAAAAAAATATTTATAGTTTAGAAAATGTATTTTTCTTTAACATTTTTAGTACCTCAGATTGAAGAATTTATTTTATAAGTTAGGTTTTTGTATAAATTTCGAAATTTTCACAGTAGATGTATCTTAATAGTAGATAAAATATAATAAAATTTCATATTTAAATTATTTTCAGGCTAATTCTTATCATTTTTACATTATTCAAATAATTCTTTAGAAATACCTTCGGGCCTCTAAAATTAGTCAAATTTTGTCAAAATAATTTTTATAATTCTTATAGTTTCAGAAAATTTTCTCATGTTTTAAATCATAGCAGAGTCATTTTTTATAATTTTTCCTATTTTACTCTTATTTGCTAAAAATATCAGAACATTCTCAAAAATTCTAATTTTTACACAGAATGTTCTATTTCTATTCTTATATTTTCTATAAATTTCCCATAATTTATTTCATAATTTAAGTATTTTTCCCGATTTTTAGTTGACAGAATAGTTAAAAATTCATATTTCAGATATAATTTTGAGTTAGGTCACGAGATTTTTCCAGTAGATTCTATAATTTGTAATAGTCAGTATATAATTTTTTCATACATTTACTAGGGTCGGTTCTTCTGATATAATTTTTCTTTTTATATTCTTAAATATTGTATATAAATTAATTTATTTATAGGAATGGCACCAAATTTTGCAGAGTTCTATTTCCTAATATTCTAAATATATTTTTAATGTTTGTTCCCACAATCACAGTTGTTTAATATGCAGAACTGATTTAACAAACTATAACTAGATTTTAACCCTTTTGTTGATAATTTCTTGCTATAACTTTGATTTTTAAGATTTGTTTTACTTATTTCAGATTAAAAAAAATCTTTCTTTTTGTTCTGAAAATAAGTTTGACTTTGTATATGTTTTTATAAGAACTTGATTGTTTTAATCAAAAGGGTTAATCACATGTGTTTTATTTAACACATGTTTGGTTTTCATAATCTTAATCAAGTAGAGTTTTAGGGGTTAGAACCTTGATTTTGACAGAAGGAGAGTGTGAGAAGAAGGTGAGGATGGCCTAAGCTTGCTTGGTTTTGGTGTTCTTGACAATCTTTCGGGAGGTGGTGCTTCCACGAGGCTTGGATGTTGCTGCCTTATAACCGTGATGTGAGTAGGAGGTGATGATGGTAATGGTATGTTATTGTGTTGTGGTGATGTCCGAGTGTGTAAATGGCCGAGGGGTGGTGTTGTGGTCGCGGTGTTTAGTGATGATGAGTAGCCGAGGGTGTGTGACCAAGGGTTGACCGGGTGGTGTCGATGTTTAATGTTTGGAAAGTGGAAGGTGTAGTTTGAGGAGTGTTTGTGATGATGGTAACCGAGATGTGGTGATGGTTGTGCTTGTTCTTGTGGAACCCGATGGTATGTCTCGGTTGGATTAAATGGAGGGGTCTCATCATTACACTAGGGTAATAGGTTAGAAAGGTGGCAAAACTCTAGCTTGGGTGAGTTGGTTCTTGCGGCTAGGTGTCACGAGAAGGGGTGTGTGAGTCATCACACAATCATTACAAGATGGTTCTAGATATTTGGGTGGCTAATTCGGTGCTTAAGGGTATTAACCAAGTGTTCAAGGGTGTTAACCGAGTTGGTTCTTGATCTTAAATGGTACTTTGGTTTGGGGTTTAGGTGTAGGGGATTTGTTTAGGTTTGTTTTGATGTCAAGTTTCTCTTGATGTTAACTTATGTTTATGATGTTTGGTTGGGTTGTATTTGGTTTGTGTATTATTGTATTGGTGATGTATTGTAGTTTTGTATCAAGGAATTATGTTTATGAATTCATGCATACGTAACCTCTTGTATATGCATGCAAGCATGCAATGAGCAACACTTTAAGTTCATGTGATGTGCATATGTATCCTAGCAAAAGATGGTACATGCATACGTAAAAGGGTGTGTATGCATGCGGCCATGCATACGTATACATATATATATAAGCAAACAACATACCTGTGTGAGCAAAATGAAAGCATGCATACATATATGTATGTATAAAAATATATATAAGTTAACCTAGGTGTAGTTTAGAATAATTAAATGAACTAGTGTATAAAATTTCTAAATCTAGGGTTGTCACATGCGTAGCTCAAGTTAGAACTTAAAAGGTAGAATTGTTGATGCCAAATGTGGCGTTATTATTGTGACAGTTGAGTCAGCCCATTTACTATACCTTAAACATCCATATAAGTGGCTAAGTGAAGCCATTGATTGTTGTCTATTTAATACTTATGTTCTAAAAACTATTAATGATGTTTGTTCATCATGATGGGAGTGGTTAATACTCGATCTCTGCTTTGAAAATATTATCTTAAGTTCAAATCTTATATGAGTTCATATCATACATGATACAGTTTTCTTTTCTTAGAATTGAGTAGATACTATGGCAAAGCATTCGCCCTAAAACCTAACCCACAAACACCTCTCACTCCATGTTGGTTTCAGGCCTTTGTGCCGAAGAAGAAATAACAAATATCATCCTAAAATAAGTTCTCTCCTAAAGATGGTAAACATAGCTTTGGTGAACAGGTAGAATATTGTGATTGTGGTAAGGATGGTCATAATAAAGATGGTTATTTCAAGCGCATTGGGTATCCAGATGATGCCGGGTAAAGCGAATCAAAGAAAAGGAAAACCAAGAACCGCATGTTTAAAGGGGACACAAGCAAAATACTGGGTTTGACAAACAAGTAATACCAACAGTTCGTGAAGAATTTTGGCAACAAGATGAATACAACTAAGGAAGAAAACCGGTTGTTAACATGGCACGTAATATTGGTTAAGAAAGTAAGTGGGTTATTGACTCGGGTGCACCGGGCACATAACTTTTAATGATTTTTGCCTTAAAAATAAAATAAAAAAATATTATGAACCACCTGTTGTCATTCCAAATGGTGACTCAATCGCCGTAAAAGGAAAAGGTGAATATGTCTTACCCGATGGAATGACCCTAAAGGGTGTTTTCCCTCATTCATTGGAATTAACATTCCTTCCACTTACCCATGGAATGTTTAACAATCCAATGGAATGTTCAAATTTAAAATTCCAATTTCACTCAAAATTGACCAACCAAACACGTTTTTAATTTTAACAAAATTCCAATTTCAATTCATTTGCAAAATATTCTGCGAACCAAACGACCCCTTAATTGTTTGTAAACTGGCACAAGATCTCCAATATGTTGTCACGTTTTTTTTCCTATATTTTTGTGTCATAGAGGACTTGAGTTCGAGGACATTGATTGGATTGGGTGATTGCAAAAAATGTCTATACAAAATGGGGATGACGAGGGACACAAGAAAGGTGATAATGATAACAGTATACACATGGCATAATAGATTGGGTCATGCTTCAAATTTTAAACTTGCTTATGTTGATTTTCTTAAAATCACTTGTTTTAACCAAAAGGATTTTTGTGATTCTTGTGTTAAGGCCAAGTCCCCTGGCTTACCTTTTCCTATTAGCACTACTAGAATGATTGATTGTTTTGACTTATTATATTGTGATGTGTGGGGTAAATAACACACACCTTCATTTTCTCGAGCAAGTTATTTTTTGACAATAATTGACGATTTTAGTAGAGTTGTTTGGGTTTTTCTCCTAAAACACAAACACTAGGGTAGTCATAAAATGATACAAGTCCATTTGAGGAAAAACATAAAAAGGGTCCAATGTTATAATAGTGAGGAGTTCATATCTAATTACATGCTTTGAGTTTTATTCCAAAGAAAGAATTGTTTTAGAAACCACATGTCCACATACACCCCAACAAAACAGTGTAATGGAGAGAAAAGACCGACACGTTTTGGAAATTTCTTGAGCCTTGCATTTTGAATCTAATCTATCAACAAGGTTTTGGGGTGAATGCATATTGACCGCCACATACATAATAAATCGGAAATTATTAAAAGAAGAAACATTTATGGTATTTTTATACAACCAAACACTAGAGTATGAGCGCATGCGTGTTTTTTGTTGTCTCCCACTTATTTTTAAAACATGAAAATAAGAGCTGGTAAATTTAAAGAAATAGTAAACCGGGAATTTTGTGGGCTACCCGCATAGGACAAAGGGAATAAAGTATTTAAGCTAAACACAATAAAATAATCATCTCTAGGATTGTCAAACTCGTAGAAAATATAAATAACCCTTTTAGAAATGAAAATTTGAGGATGAATAAACTTTTATTCATCCCATATGGTGGAATGAAGAAATACAACAAGAAACAAGTGAAACAAACACAATGATGAACCAAATGCAACAATTCAAACAAAAGGTTTTAGCTTTGATGGGCGAGATGGGCTTTCAACTGAACAACCTAATTCCACCAACTAAAACGCAAACAACACCAACAATTTTAGTACCCAACCAACTAGGCCCACAAGCCCAAGTACCGGCCAAAGGTTTGTGAACATGTTCCTAGTGTAACCTTAAACACTCCATAAATACCATCCAGCCCGTAAGTTGTTTGCGAGCTCACTGAGCCTAGAACCGAGAACATTGAGCCACCAAAAGAAAGAATAAATAGGTCTTGACCTAAGAATCTGCCGATTATGAAGTCTAATAACCCTCGTCTATAGACCACGATTAATCAACCTCCAGTTAAGAGTCCTCAACGGTACATCCTTTAACATATCCTATTTCTTATGACAAGTTTACTAATAACCATAAAGCTTTCTAGCGGCCATAACTTCCAATTATGAGCCAAAATATCTTCATCAGGCTATACAAAATCCAAAGTGGAGAGACGCCATAAGGAAAGAAATCCAAGCACTTGGAGAAAATGGGACATGGACTCTTGAGCATTTACCAAAAGGGAAACGAGCTATTGATTCAAACTGGGTACATAAGATAAAATACAAACCAAACTGTGATATTGAGAGACATACAACTCCATGGTAGCAAAATGTTGCACACAAACAAAAGAAATAGATTACCATGAAACTTTTGCACCGGTGAAAAATTAGTCAGCGTATGAAGTTTGTTGGCCATTGCCGTGAAAAAGGATGGCATATTCACCAACTTGATGTTAATAACGCCTTCTTACATGGAGACCTACCGAGGATGTTTACATGAAATTTCCTCAAGGATTTGGGAAGCATGAAGACAATAGGGTTCGCAAGCTCAAGAAATCTCTTTATGGACTTAAACAAGTATCAAGAAATTGGTAAAAAAAATTTACTAATTATTTTCTTGAAATTGGTTTTAAGGAAACTGGGGCCGATCCTTCGTTGTTTCTCTTCAAAAGAACCAATGCGTTGATTGCCGCTTTGATCTATGTCGAGGACGTCATTATGGTTGGTAACGATCTCAACATTATCCAAGAATTCGAAACTTTTCTTGACCGAAAAAGAGGCCAAATCCTACTTCTTTGGTATGAGTGGCTGGAAGGAGAGGACTGTGGATTTAGAGTGGAAGAAAGTAAAGAAGAAATATTTCCTCTTTGGAAGGAGAGGGATTGAGATTTTGTTCAATCGATTTATGCTCATTTGTTTCAATAGTTGTACAATGTGCTTTTTGACATGTAAAGTTCTTAAATTTTAAGAGTTTTTGTGAAATTACTATATTGTCATTTCAATATCTATATTAATATAGTGTGTGTGTGTGTGTGTGTATGTATTCTTTATAACTGGTTTCTAACTAAATAAACTTATTTTAATTGTTTTAGAAAAAATAAAGCAAAAGAAGCAAAAGACTTCAAAGCAACTCTCAAATGCACTAAAGCTTATATATGAGGGGTCAAATGAAGAAAAAGAAAACAAGATGACCACTTAAAGCAGCAGTTTGAGAACTTCACCTACCAGATAGGTGAAACCATGACCCAACAATACTTTAGATATGTTGAGATTGTGCATACTCTAATGGATGTTGGAGTAAATCTTGAGAATAGGGACATTGTAAGTAAGGTCATGTCCTCTCTTCCTAGAATGGACACACTATTCTGTGGTTATTAAGAGAACTGAAAACCTCAAAACCCTTACCCTCATAGAGTTGTATGGTTTCCTTAATGGATATCAGATGGAGATGAACATACAAAATCCATATGGCAACTCTTCCAACAATCAACGGAGTTCAGCTCTTCGTGTGGTTAAAAGGGACTGCAGAGAACCTTAACATCATTTCATCTGCTACCCTAAAAACTCTGAAAATGATCCTTCCACCATCTTTTTAAAGACACCAAGGGAGAGCTACATACAAGGAAGCCAATTCCAAGATACAAGCTATTCTGAAGCATTTGTGCCTAATGATAAAAGCAGTGGCAACTCTCTCTTCACTCTTGAAGACTTGGATTGTATCCATCTAGATGATCTAGAGTACATGGAGATAGTCTAGCAAACGGCTCTTCTCTCTCATAGGGCCAAAAAGTTCTACAAGAGCACATGTAGAAAGTTTCCAAGCAATGCAACTAGTGGAAAGTTTGGACTAGATAAAATCAAGGTGCAATTTTACAATTGTAACCAAATAGGACATTTTGCTAGGGGTGTAAGGTACCAAGGACAAATGGTGGTCAAGCACAATCCAGACCAAGCTACACTGATGGAGCTCCACAAACTGAGAAGCCCATGAAGCAAGTTATAGTTGTTATTGAAGAAGAATGCTTTGACTAGAGCTTTCAGGTAGAAAATGTTTCTCCAAACAAAGCACTAATGGCTGATCATGAATAAGCCAAGGTATTAGAACATCTTTGTACTCATGAATGTATTGCTAAAGTAAATATGTATAGGTCCTATAACTTGGAAATGAGATCTGACCTTGAGTCAATATCTTAAAAGCTTGTTTTAAAAAAGCTAAAAATGATTATAAACTTAAAATAGAAGATTTAGAGAAAACAATTTCAACTATTAAGCATGAGCACACAAATTACAGGACTCAAATTAAAGATTTCATTACCAAGCTAACTGAATGCAAGGCTAAGCTTGTGATCAGCAAAGCCAGGACAGAAAAATATGTTCTTGAAGAAAAGACCTTCAAGAACATTATATTCTTATCCTTGTATGCAAAGATTTGTTATCATAATAATTAGGGACTAGGATCTACTAAGATAGCTACTCCACACACTCTACTATCTGTAAGATTTCCAAGGTGTGAAACTTATCAAGATGAGCTTCCTTTTACAAACCCCATTCAATAAGAGGATGAAGATGAAGAGGAGACAGTGAAGGATGAATCTGAGGTGAGTGAAGAGGATCATCCTATGAAGGATCACTATTCTCCTGAGTAAAGAAAAGAACCAGGGATGACCAAGTATAAAAGAAAGAAGTTGATCAGGGCAGCCAAGAGAAAGTCAAAAAACACCCAAGAGATCAAGGCTACTTTTAACTCCAAGATGAAACAAGTATTTATCTATACTAGATTTAAAGTGGTGAAGACTAAAGAGTCAACCATGGACTCTAGTACCAGGAGTCATAGTTCATGTCCAACTCATCCTTGTCAAGAGAATAAGGCTAATCAAATGTGCATCACTACTGCACAGCCTGAACCATCCGGTTCCAATAGCAAGCCTCACCCTAAGAAGCCTGCTACATCATTTGTGAAAATGTAGATGGAAGTGGAAAGTGATCAAGCTCAGCCTTCAATTCAAAAGAAGACTATCAGAAGGAAGCCAACTGAATGCATCATGAGTGGTGGTACTTCTCATTTTGCTAAGGATTGCATCTACAATCCCAAAAGCACTATTTACATGACTATGAAGAGATGCTTTGAGAAGAAGAAGAAGAAGAAGAAGACAGCTTTGAAAGAAAATCTCTTCCTTCCAGAAGCTTCAAAGTGAAGAAAAAGACAAGTGAAAACTTGTATTCAGAAGAAAAATTGGTTTCGAAAGAAAGGAATGATTCTGAATTACTGAAGTCTGCTGCAGTGGATGCAAGATCTTCTGAATGTCCAGTCTCCAAAACTTATGAAGTTATCAAAACTTTCAAAGTATTGAAGGTCAAGTCTAATCTTTTAAAGATGGTGTGGAAGATAAAGGAAGACCATGTACTGAAAGTTCTTCATCAAAAATAGCTAATGATCCTCAAAGCTTGCATATAGGATCAATTACTGTTGCATTGTCTTCAGTTCACTTTGACAAGCCCAAGGCCAAGAAGGCTTGGGTTTCCAAATGTAACTAATCATCTCTTTTTGTGTATGAATAGCTAAAGACCAAAGGAAATGAATGGATCATTAATAGTGGTTATTCCAGACACATGACAGGCAATTGCTCTTTGCTTTAAAACTTTGAGAAAATTGATAGAGGGCCAGTTGCTTTTGCTGGAGATTCAGGGGGATACATCACTAGAAGGGACAGGGTTACAAATGATAAGCTCAGCATTAAAATGGTTAACTTTGTCAAGGAGCTTGGGGTACAATCTACTGATTGTATCCTAATTTTGTGATCAGAGACACAACATGCTCTTTAATGAGCATGAGTGCATTATTATCAAGCCCGGGGTGGTCATTCCTCAAGAGCATATCCTGCTCAGAGCCCCCAGAAAAGGGAACATGCATAAGATGGACTTGCAAGAAATATCCCCTTCTAGAGAATTTTCTTGTTTTCTATCTAAATCAAATAGTGATAAATATTTCCTCTTGCATAAAAACAATATGCCATGTAAACTTTAAAACATGAATAAATTAAGTAAAAATGATTTGGTAACTGAAATGCCAAAGAAAGAGTTTACAAGTGATGACCATTGTGTTGCATGTCTGAAATGAAAGCAACACAAAGTGTCTCACAAGCCATGGGAAAGGAATTCTATCACTACACCCCTACACTTAATACATATGAATCTTTTTGGCCCCACCAGTTCAATGAGTCTAGGAAGGACCTCATATTTTTGGTGATCACAGATGACTTCAGAAGATTCACTTAGGTCTTCTTCCTTAGAACTAAGGATGAGACTCCTGAAATCTAGAAGAACTTCATTCTGAAAATTAAGAATCAATGTGATCACAAGGTCAAAACCATAAGATGTGATCAAGGAACTGAATTCAAGAACCAAATCCTTGATACATTTTGTGATGAAAAAGATATTACAAGACAATATAGTGCTCCCAGGACTCCTCAGCAAAATGGTTTTACAGAGAGGAGAAACAACACACTTATTGAAGCTGCAAGAACCATGTTATCTGACTCTTAACTACACATCACCTTCTAGGCAGAGGTAGTTAACACTGTCTGCTCCTAGGACTCCTCAGCAAAATGGTGTTACTAAGAAGAGAAACAACACACTTATTGAAGCTGCAAGAACCATGTTATCTGACTCTAAACTACCCATCACCTTCTAGGCAGAGGTAATTAACACTGCATGCTATATGGAGAATAGAGTTTTAGTAGTCAATACTATGGTAAGACTCCTTATGAGTCGTGGCACAAAAGGAGACCTTTCATTGGTTTACTCCGATCATTTGGATGTCCTTGCACCATCTTGAATACCAAAGATTAGGTAGCCAAATTTGATAAGAAATCAGATGATGGACACTTTATTGGATACTCTTCCCAATCCAAGGCTTATAAAGTATACAATCTCAGAACTAGAGTAGTTGAGAAGTCAGCCAATGTGACTTTCAATGAGCACACTCTTAGTGTGAAAAGCTCTTATCCTGATTAGATGTTTGATCTTGATTTAGTTACCACTGTTTTAACAAATCTTGTAAAGATGTTTTAGGATCTACATGTAACTTATTAATAGGAGATCCTGACCTAAGATTTGAGCTAAGAAGACCAAGTAAGAAAACTACTTCAGCTCCAATAGTAACTAACCCTATAGGTGGAAATCCCCCAGCAACGGCGCCAATTTGTTGGGTGTCGAATCCAGTAAATAATTAATAAAAATGTGAACCTACGTACACACATTAAGAATAGTATGAGCGAAAGTAGGGTTCGTGTCCTCAGGGATACGTGTCAATTATTTTATACCAAAAACGTTTTAGCACAGTTACTTTTGATTGATTATGGACTAAGGAAGGTGGGGGTTTTAACTACAAACTAAAACTAAAAGTAAATTGCAAAAAGTAAAAAAATTCCAGTGACCCGACACGGCCGTGTCAAAACTGTAAAGGAAATTTCACGCGGCCGTGTTAAGGTTCTGCCAGAAAAACGAAAATTGACATTTTTTTGTATTTTTTTATTATGAAAAAGAGGTGAAAACGTTAGTTAAATTATGAAATAAATCAAATATAAAAACTAATTCCAACACTAAGGTAATTTCTTGATTTGATTTGGCTTACGATCATTAACGATTACGGTGCAATGACAATTTTCAATTAACGGTTTGTATCGATACTAGACATGACGCCGTTCGGATATCCCCTCTATCTAATGTCCAATCAATCGCAGTTCGTTGATTGGAGCCAACCCGCTACTCTAAGCTCACGCCGTTCGGATCTTAGTGTGCGGGTTGCAACGATAGAAGTATCGATTATAATTAAACACACACGCCGTTCGGTATGCCTAACTAGATTGTGTGATTCTATAACGAGAATGAATTCATAGACAAACTCAAACCGTTAATTGTTCCTTATATCAAAAAGCAAAACTTGATTAGGGTTTTAAATTTTGAAGAACTTTATTAGAAAAATTAATAAGTTGATCAGGTTTATTAACAATCTAATATATCCCTGATTAGATCCGGGTTTAAGATCAAGAATCAAACAAACAAACCACTAAAATAAAAACATCTCATAAACGCTTCACATAAGTTCAAAACGAAATCATAGAAATTGAACCTTAATGTTGAAATCAAAGATTGTTCTAGCCGGACATGACGACTAGATCAATCAAAACTAAAATAAAATAGAAAGTACGAATCGAAAACCAATAAAGAAACCTAATCGCTATTGCTTCTCGTTGCTTCTTGAACTTGATTCTTCAAAATAATCTCTTTAAAAATCCTTCTTATTTGCATCAAAGGTCGCTTCCTTCTTGTCTATTTCATGTATTCCAGGGCCTTTACAACTCTCTTCACTTCTCAAGTTAATAGCACAAACATTATGCTTAGGATTTGTCTCGGTTTGAGCGGGTAGTTTACCTTGAGATTCCAACTTACTTACGGAATTGGCAAGTTGAGCCACTTGCTGCTCTAAGTTCTTAATGCTAGCTCTTGTCTCTTGTTGGAATGTGTGTGTGTTGGTTGCTAAATTCTTGACAATGTCTTCTAAAGACATCCCTGGGTTCCCTTCTTGTTGTTGTTGTCGAGGTTGATAGTTTTGTTGATCGTTTTGCATCTGAAATGTAGGTCTTTGATGGAATTGTGGGGGTCTTTGTGGATAACCAAGATTGGGTGGTTGTCCGCAATTTTGGTTATTTCTTTGTTGTTCATAAGATCTTGAATTCTACCCCGGATAACCTCCTATTGCTTGTGCTTCTTCAACGTCTCCTTGAAGTGTGGGACACATATCAGTGGGGTGTCCAAATTGTAAGCAAATTCCACACGCTCGAGGTTTTTGCTGATACATGTGAGGTGCCTAAAAATTCAGCTGATACATGTGAGGTGCCTAAAAATTCTAGCATAGAGACACAAAACTCATATGAATGAGTTTTCAATATAGGAGGAAATGGTGGTGATAGTGATCAAGAATTTCTTGATGCTAACAACCACTCCATAGAAGACAACATCAATGATGTCACACACTTATTGGATCCAACTTCTCTTGATAAGTGTGCTGATATGGTGGGTGACATTCCATTACTAGATCTGAATTTCACAAATTTAGATTTGTCCAATCAAATTGTTGTGATTCCTCAACTGAGAATCCACAAGTCACATGCCACCACAAACATCATTGGAGATGTCGAGACAGGGGTGAGGACAAGAGGACAAACCCATGACAAAAATGTTTGTGTATAATCTTTTTTCTTTCTTAGATTGAGCCCAAGAAAGGTGATGAAGATTTGAAGAATAGAAGTTGGGTTGAAGCAATGTAGGAGGAGCTGCTTCAATTCAAAAGACAAAAGGTTTGGAACCTATGTCCACTTCCTCAAGGGAAGACCACTATAGGTACCAAGTGGGTTTTTAGGATAAAGAAGGATGATAGAGGACTTGTCATCAAGAACAAAGAAAGACTAGTTGTTTAATGATACACACAAGAATATGGGATTGACTACACAAATGTTTTTGCTCCGGTAGCAATACTTGAAGCTGTTAAGATATTCCTTGCTTTTGCTGCATCCAAGGATTTCATGGTCTACTAACTTGATATCAAGTGTGTTTTCTTATATGGGGTGATTGATGAGAAAGTGTATGTCAAACAACCACCTAGATTTGCAGACCTAGATCATCCTGATTATGCCTGTAAGCTTGATAAAGCTCTTATTGGCTGCAACAAGCTCAAAGAAATTGGTATGAGACATTATCTAAGTACCTTGTTTAGCATGGATACAAGAGGGGTACAATTTATGGAACACTCTTCATTAAAGAAACAGGGAATGACTTGATGTTGGTTTAAGTTTATGTAGATGACATTATCTTTAGGTTAATTTATCTAAGGCTCTACAAAGACTTTGAGAATCTTATGAAAAATATATTTGAAATGAGTGACATGAGGGAACTCAATTACTTTCTAGGAATTCAAGTGAAGAAGGTTGACAATGGGATCTTCATAAACCAGTCAAAGTATGTACAGGATATACTTACCCAATTTTATTTGACTGAATGTAAGGTTGTAAAGACACCCATAGCCAGAACCAACTCCCTATGACCTGATCTTGAGGGGGAGTGTGTTGATTAACATCTCTATAGGGCTATGATTGGGTCCCTTATGTATCTCACAGCCAACAGGCCTGATATCATGTTTCCTACATGTATCTGTGCAATATATCAAGCCAACCCCAAGATGTCACACCTGGTTGCTTGCTATCAATAGAATTCTGAGATATCTCAAACGTGCTCCCAAACTGGGCCTTTGGTATCCAAAAAACTTTGACTTCAATCTGTATACTTATACAGATAGTGACTATGGTGGTTGCAACATGACTGCAAAGTCTACATCGTGGGGATGTCAATTCTTTGGTGGAAGGATAGTCTCATGGCAATACAAGAAATAATCATGTGTGTGCATCAACTGCTGAAGCTGAATAAATTGTTTCTGCAAGCTACTATACTCAATTGATTTGAATTTAAAATTAGATGTTGGACTATGGAATCAACTTTAAATAGACTGCCATCCATATAGAAAACAATAGTGTTGTCTCTATTACAAAGAATACTGTGCAACACTCAAAGACAAAACACATCAATATTAGGTATCTTTTGATTAGACATAATTTTGAAAAATGATCAATAAAATTAGTCAAAGTTAACATAAATGAACAATATGTTGATCTGTTCACAAAAACTTTTGATTAACAGAGATTTAAGTATCTGGTATCAGCTATTGGGATGATAAACTTTGAGTAGATTTTTCTTAAACTAAACTCAAGATTATTTTTAAATATTTATGTCTTAAGTTGTCTATATCATCTCCTATATAAGCCCATTTTACTTTGGAAGAAACTTTTCAAAATGATATTCCTTAGAATTCTGAAAATTTTTAGATATTTTCTCTCGTAAGACATTAAATTGTATTCGGAAGAACATTATATTTCAAAACAAATAACTACTTCTAAAACATTTACCTTCGGAAAATTTTTGATATATCTTCCAAAGCTTATATATGCTTCTAAGTACTTATATGTTTTTGAAGGACAATTTTCTTCCAAAAGCAATTAAGCCTCGAAAGCTTTGCTCTCTTTGAACAAAACTTTTTAGGTTTAATCTCTTACGAAACCAAATATATCTCTGAAGTAAAAATACTCTAACTATTTTTCATTCGAAGCAAATTTTCATCAAGCTAAGAAATATCTTCTAAGTCAAATTAGATTCGGAAGCTTTTATCAAAAACTTCTGAAGAGAAATTACACTCGGATGATTTTCGACTTACAAGAAAACTACATTTTTGGGCATTTTTTCAGAGGTGGGACCGACATCCGCATTTCAAAGTATATTTTTTAGCATTAACTTTGTCTCAAATTCAATTCATATAAATATACCTTTAACGGTTCCCCCTCTTTCACTTTCTTCTTCATCTGCAAAATTCATAACCTAAATTCAGCCACAAACTGCACTTGTTCTTATCTTTCTTCATCACAAAGCTACTAAAAAATGGTCAACCCTGATCCACAAAACCAACTTGATATCTCTATGTAGTTACACAGGCAACATAAACAGGTTGCACTGTTAACATCTGAGAAAGATCTAGTTTTCTCAGATGTTTGTCGTTTCTTGGCTTTATCTAACTACCTCACCGCCCTCACTATGGCCCTCCATTGTATAAAGACCATCTTTTAGTATTCTGGAGTACCTGTCAAGAGGTCATCTTGCTGAAAATTAGATAATAGGAGGGAGGTATGATGCTGATAAAAGAGCCCAGATACTTCTTAGACTTCAGGGGCAGCAAAAAGTTTTCAATTTTCAGACCTGAAGTACTATGAAAGTCTTCCTCTAGTTCACATGCCACTTGCCAACCCAAGTCAAAATAGGCAAGCTGACAAACTAGCTCAGAGGAATCGAGATAGGGTGGTTGAAGAGTTCAGACTGATAACTTTCCTACATAGACAGAGTCTTACAGGCAATATTATTGGTCAACTGGATGTTAAGGTGGACCCTAAGATTAGCTTCGAAGGGGAAACCTTGGCTGAAGGCCTAGTAGTAGAGTCTGTGAACCTTGAGACATGAACTGCTTCAATACCCATTACCCTCAGTGAGCCACCAGCTGGTGAAGGTGTCTTACAACCACTCTTCAGCTAGAGCTCAAGTGCTACACCAAGCAATAAAGGCCAAAGCTCTCTCCACCCTGAGTTACCTAAGCATGTGAGTGACAAAGGGAAAAGAAAGTTGACTCCTGAGAAGATTGAGAAGGAGGAAAGAGAGAGGAAGAGGAAGCTAAGGGGAGGGAGTTCAAGTGAGAACCCAGGCTTCATGGAAGCTGTAATCAAGGTTGCCCCCAGGCCAAACACTCAAGATAATGAGTTAAAGAAAGCCAGATTGAACTAAATGGGTAGAATAAATTACAACATAGATGAACTTATCTATATTCCTTTAAAAGAATTGAATGAACTGGCTGACACTGAGTTGTCAAAGGAGAGAAAGGAGACTGAGGATGTAGAATTGCTTCTCAAAATCAAAGAAGAAAGGAGAAGAAAGAGACTCTACAAAGCTCCTACTCTCTCCCCAGTTCTAGAAAGCCCTGAGAAATAGGTTGTGACAACTGAGCAACAATCTCAGGTAGGCAGGGAACAAGATAGACAGAACATGATTACCTACCTGAGTGCCACAGGACTCTATCAGGCAACAACATTTCTTCACTTGTCCTATGAGGATATTGAATTTGAATACCTCAAGCAGCTTGAGTAACAAGTGCTGAAAGAGCAAAAAGCTGCTTAGAGGAAAATAAGAGAAGAGGCTACAAAGTCAAGAACCACCATCATAGCAAATCTAAAGAAGTCTGCTGATAGACACAAGATGGTGAGCTTCTTGAAGCTGTATGGATTCTTCGAAGGAGACTTGATCTAATGTCTCTATCCACCATAGATGAGCACATTAGAGTGATCAAGCAGAAGATCAAAAGAGCTGAGCTTGTTAACTTGTATTCTCCACCAAGTCAGGTTGCACATGAAGTTGAGGTTAAGGTTGAACCACAAGAGACAACACAACTTGGCCCTAGTCTTGGACCACAGCCAACTTCATCTTCTGACTCACATCAGGGTCCTGATCCTTCGCCTTCCGAACATGTGAAGAAAAAGGACCCAACTGAGTAAGACAAATAAGAACAATCTAGCACTACAGGCCAGTCTCTTTAGTTAAGGTACAAAGCGAGGAAAAGGATGTCCCTAAGAAGGGACAGAAGATAAAGAAGTCCAAGGCATCCACCTCTACACCTTAGGATGGATAAGAACATCCTGAGGTTGCTGAAGAAGAGCCTGCTCAACAAAGTCCACTTAATGTAGAGCCTCTTGCTGCTGAGAGACCCATCTTGTCTTAGATTTTTGTTACTAATCCAGACAGATGGTATGTCACTAGAGATCAAGAAGGTTAAGACATCTACTTCTAGCAAAATATTCTTGACCTTCCTCTGCACGATCTCTATGACATGAGTAGATACTTTGAGAGTCTAAGGGATCCTGGCCAAATGATAATAAAAGGAATGGTCTTGATACTAATGAGGACTGTCAACAGTTGAAGATCAAGACTCAAATATCTCTTTAGTTTTGGTAGCATCAGCCTAGGGGGAGTTTGTAAGGATTACACATAGAGGCTGATGCAACCAAAAAACTCTCAGTATGCACATGTGAAGTACAAGGAAGTTACTTCGGAATATTTGATACAACTCGGTGAATTATGCCAAGCATCAAATCTTCCGAAGCCAAAAGACCATATCTTCCAAAGCCAAATATGAAGTCTTCCGAAGCTTCAAAGAGAAAATCTTCCAAAGCCAAAAGACTGATTTCTTACTAAGACAAGGAAGACATGCTTTCTTAAAACCACCTTTTGACAAAAAGCCGAATCATTTTTTGTTGCCATCTCTAATCACTCAGCAACTTATATGAGTTGATGAAAAGTCCATACTTTTGTCAAACTGTAGATTAAGGTCTTTTGTCTGTAACTTTCTACGTTTGTACTTTTATTCTTTTTGTAATATATTAGTACATGAGCTATGACATGTCATAGTCACAATACAAAAGGCAATCTGTCTTTTGACTCTACATTAATATTGTTGTCTAAATTAGTGTTTCCAGTTGTCTTTCAAAGTATGACTGGTTGTATGATGTAGTATAAAGTGTCTCAAGTACTTGTCTTTATCTTTATGATTTGTAACGCTTGTAAAAGAACTTGAGAGCAATATACATAATTCTTGAAAACCATATTATATTGTTATTGTTCTTGTTACGTCTCTTATTACTTGTGTTCTTAGTATCATCACAAACCCGGTTCCCTATTTGATATGTTAAGCGTTCTAAGTCTCTCGTTATTGTGAAACTATTGCATTGATCCCTTTTAACGGTCCTGCCTATTTTTGTTATTGTTTTTAATAGATTATATAAACTTGTTATTATTCATTGTGTTTTACCAATTAAAATACAAAATGATATTATTTCAATAATGTATTTTCCAAAACTCAAATTATTCAAAATAACACAGTGACGATCAAAATACACAATAAGACACTGTATAATTTTATCATTATTTTTAATGTATTAGATTAATTTAATTAATTATTGTGTTTTACATATTAGAGATACACAACAATGTTATTCCATCATTATAGTTTTTAAAATTCAACATTTTAGAAAAAACCACAATAGTATTTAAAATTAACACAATAACCAATAAAAAGACACAATGAACTACACTAAAAACACAATGACGAGATATGAGCTTAAAAGCGTTAATTTTTTTATCTTTTTTATATAAAAATATTGTACTCATTTTAAAGATAAAAAACATTCGTTTTTATGATGTAATTTTTATAGAATTTAATGTCGTATATAAAAGTTATGAATGTTTACAAAATGGGGGAACTTACAAAAAGTTAATAAAAATGGCTATTACTAAAATACCTCTCTAACAAACATTTTCCTCTAGTTTGGTCTCAATCATTGATTAATATGTGCATGGTTGAGATTACTTTTTAGAATCTTTAGTTTTAAAAAACTTTGTATTTAAACCTTTCTCTTAAATGTAATCAACATATTCTTATAAATTACTTGACATTAAAATGAATTACAATTCATAAATACAATAACAAAAAATTTAATAATATGTTTTAATCTATTAATTCAAACAAAGAAATTTAAAGATTAATTTTGAAATCTAATATTAAAATAATTGGATAATATAAGTTAAATAAGTAAGTAATATGTAATCATGTTTATAAATGTATTGATACACCTCTAAATTTAGAAGTTCGGTTTGTATGGTTTCGGTTCTTACAAGCAGAACTGAAACCAAACTGAAAAAATCGGTTTTTAAAAAACCATGAAACCAAACCTTGTGTTTCTTATTGGTTTCGGGTTTTTCAGTTCGGTTTTGTTGGTTATTTCGGTTACGGTTCGATCATTATGGTTTCTTGCACACCCCTAGCAGTGACGGAGTTGAAAAATGACTCAAAGATGGCCCTATTTTATCTAAAAACCAGGGGTTAACACTCGATTAGTAAAGGATTGTTGGAAGAAAATAAGCTTAAAGTTGAAAGTGTTTGTAATAATTTATTGAGTTGAGATTAATCCCGACCAATAAATGAAAGATAGGATTAATAAAAACCAATACCCTTTTGTTTTCTTATGTATATGATTTCAAGAGTTGTCAATTCACTCGCTATAACATATTGGTTTATAAAATGGTTTTGGGCTTTTAATAGAGTTCCAAGCAGAGATTTTTCTCATGGTTTTACGCGCCACAACGCGTATGAGTTCAATACTAGTTTAATTTTTAAAAGCAAAATTAACTTTTAACATATAATCATAATTCAAGCAAGATATTAGATCAGGTCAAGATCTAACGTTCCTACACTCATTATCGAAACCTATGTGCACAGAAGGATCAACAAATTTTCGCTGGTATGATCATAAGAAAACATCATTAGACATCGGGTTTTTAACAACTTTGCTTTTGGCAACTATGCATACTTGGTTCAAATGAGCACCACAATCAACCATTGAAGTTCATTCAGTTCCCCACGAAACCATAAACAATGTTGTCAACTCCAACAATCCATTTGAACAAAACACAGTTTACAGTATCTATACAATTTTATTATCTGCTGCTACGAAGCAAGGAACTGCGAGACCACTCACACAAAGTCGAACGAAAGAGGCTAGCCATCCTAAACAAAGATGGAACCATACAGTGATACAGACCAAAAACCAGTAGTCTCACATAATTATGCTTATTCATCCACTGATCCTATAATAACTACAGCCAATGGTCATTGGTCAGATATGCATATTTCTTCTACACTACCTAAATTACACTTTGTTGCTCTCTATGAGCTTCCTTCAACTCCTGTTGCTCAATCCGTTTTGTTGCAACTTTTAGGAATTTCAACAAATGCGACAAGAATCTATGTCCAGCGTTGACAAAACAATGTTTAAGCACAGGAAGTCACCAACAAGAAACCATATACGACTCGTGTCCTATTAATAGGAAACCAACTTAAGAACCTATAGTGACCACCACTGCGCAGGATAAACATTATCACAATATTACTCTAGGCATCAAAATATTGGCTCTTTTACATTATCTTACTATCAGGTTGATCAAGAGTGTAAATTGTTGAACTATTTGAAGACTAGTGCTCTTCATGATATCTGTAATTCATGAATTCCTTAAAGATAATCTTTTTAGCAGGCCTTTTAGATAACTACAATTCGGATTAACCTTTAACATATTAACAAACACCCTGTATTGATCATCTGATCTCATTTGATAAACACAAGCTATACATATATTGTTTCATAGAAATTCCATAAACTTAATACCATTGAACATAAACTCCACTATGCTATATAACACATTGAACAAAAACAGAAACTATATGCATAGAACAGATGATAAACCTCAAACTTTCAAAAGCTGCATCTTGTTACCAAACGCGATCCCAATCCAATCAGGCATCGCAGCCGACCACTGCACCTGGTTAATCTCAGCTCCAGCCGTATACATCGACATAGGATCAATCCCATTCGGCCCAGCCACAGCAGGCAACTCCCAAATCAACGCCTGCGAATCATCACCACCCGAACAGATATGCTGGCAACTCACAGGAGCCCAAGCAATCGCATTCACACTCCCCGTATGCCTCTCCAACTCCGCCACAGGCAATGTAGGCGAACGAATATCAAGAATCACAATCTTGTTACTGTCCATCAAGATAGTAGCCATATACCTCAAATCCTGCTTGTTCCACGCCAATCTCAACAAGGGCGTATCGGGCTGAGGGCTTTCGTATATGATCGTCGAATGCTCCTTATCGCGAAGATCAAACACCCTAACAGACCCATCAGCGGAAACCGAAGCAAACACACCAGCCTCCCCCCAGGCAATATCATGAACCTCTTTGTCATGAGCGATCAATTGGGTCTCGACAACCCCTTTCTCCACATCCCAAATGGTACACGTGGTGTCAATGGAAGAAGTGCCGATTCTCCTGGGCTCGAGCTCGTTCCAGTCAAAGGAGGTCAAGGGGGCGCAAAACTCGCTGGTTTTGCTGTTGTTGAGGACGGAGATGGGTTCGGTGGAGGAGTGGCGGAGGGCGTAGAGGCGGAGGAAGTCGCCGGAGGAGGCTAGGATGTCGCCGGAGGAGAGTTTAGGGTTAGGGTGGAACATGAGTTTGGTGGGGGGGTAGGGGTGGTCGAAGGAGAGGCTGGGGGTGGGGGTGAGGGAGAGGGTGTCGTCGTCGAAGGTGAGGATGTCGACGCGGTTGGCGTATTCTTCGATGAAGCTGCCGACGGCGAGTCGGCGGTGGGTGGCGGAGGAGGAGATGGCCATGGAGTAGAGGGTGTAGGGGGAGTCGTAGGTGATGGAGGTGGTGTCGGATCGGAGGTGGGATTCTTGGGTTGAAGTGTCCATTGGTGGCCGGAGAAGAGGGTTGCAGCGGCGGAGGTGGAGGCGGAGATGGGGTTTCCGTCGGTGGTGTTAGATCGGAGGAGAAATAGAGAGAGGGGGTTGAATATTATTCCTTCAACAACCACCGTGTTTGACCAGGAGAGGACACCGGCGTTGATTGAATGATAATAAGTTAATAACGAAAATAGCCTTTTTATTATATATTTGAGTAAATTATATTTTTTGTTCCTTAAGTTTATATCAAATTTCAGTAATTGTTTTTTAACTAAAATAATTACAAGAATTGTTGTTTACATTTAAATTGTGTTGCATGTTTCGTATTTTGCCCTAACTGGCGTCAATTTTAAATGTTAACTTATGTCATGTGCCACGCACATGAGGGCAAAACTATCATTTTGGGTCCATTTCTTCCATTTCACCCTCTTAACCCCTCTTCCCCTTCCCCTTCTAAAAAACTTCTCCCCCATCATCTTCCCCATTGCTAAGTTCATCCTAAAATGCCGATTGATAGTTTTTTCATTAGAAAATCACTCAATCAAACTGATGTCGATGCAATATACTATAAGTTTGTACATTTTCTATTAATTTTGCCTGAATCTGTTACGTATTGTGTTTAGCATTTGCTAATTTAAAACTTTTTGGAAATGCAGTTGGTTTTGATAACCTTTTTTCCATGAAGTTGCATCACGGTGGAAGGTTTACTCGATTTTCAGGGTGTACATATGTAGGAGGTAAAATAGATTATGTGGACTATGGTAATGTTAAGGTATAGTGGTGATGAGGCTATATATTACTACTTCTTAGTTCTAGAAAAAGATGTTGATTTTGGTCTTCAAGCCCTAGGTAATGATTATGATGTATTGAACTTGGCCAAACATGACTCTGTGCATAAGTTAATAAATGTGTACGCTGAACATGGGAGCACAAACCTACATACATATTTCGTCTTACTAGCAAAGGTTAGAATTGAAGAGATAGCTGATGAAACAGAAAGTAGCATTCATGTTACATGTAACCCTTCAAAAATATTGTTGTTGGATTGGCATGATCATGTACCTGAAGTGGGAAAATCAACTAGAAGTGGGCAAGGTGAAAGTAATACTAATGACTAAGATAGTGATCCCCTAGACCATTTAATAAATCTAAATCAAGATGCATAATGCAACAAGATAATGTAGAGCATGAAGTGGATTTAAACCAAAATAAAATGGATCCAAATCAGCATGAGTATGATAATATGGAGCATGAAGTGGATTTAAACCAACATAAAATGGATACAAATCAGCATGAGTATGATAATATGGAGCATGAAGTGGATTCTAATCAGCATGAAGTGGATACAAATCAACATGAGTATGATAATGTAGAGCATGGAGTGGAATCAAATCAGCATGAGTATGATAATGTAGAGCATGGAATGGAATCAAATCAGCATGAGTATGATAATGTAGAGCATGGAGTGGATTCAAATTAGTATGAGCATGATAATGTAGAGCATGGAGTTGATACAAATATTTCAGAGTATGACAGTGTAGAGGATGATAGTGAAGAGCTTGTGACAGTGAGGATGACAGTGATTTTATTATTGATGTTGATAACAATATGGATGATTATGAAGTAGACATGAGGGACTTTAGATTAAATGTGAACTTGGATGTAATGGACAATGAGGTGTTGGAAGAGAGAGATGTTAATGAAGATATGTTGGATAATGTGTTTGAAAGTTGTTTAGAATCATACGAGAATGCTTCAAGTATCAGAAGATAAAAACTAAAATATCTAAGGAGATCAAATGAAAATAATACTATTTTTTACCTTTGTCAATTATTTGAAAGTAAGGTAGAAGCTAAAAGGTTGATTAGGGCTCATTATGTTGAAACAAGAAGGCTGATTAAATTTGTCAAGGATGGTAATCAAAGAGTTAGAGTAGTTTGTCATGGGAGTTCACCAACTAGTCAAGAGGGAGGCAAGGGACCAGAGCTGAATAAAGATAAAGGCAAGGTACCAATGTTGAAATAGCTAAAGACTTTAATGGTTCAAAGAAAAATATTAGTGGGAAGAGGAAGAAGACAAATCCTCACCTATTTCAATGCCCCTAGGTCCTAATAATATTAAAAGTTCGTGAAATAGAATATTGGATGGTGAAGACTTTAATTACAGAACATAAATGTCTTCAAACAAGATCTGTTCCTGGTTGCACATCCACTTTCCTATCATAACATATGATAGATCAAGTTCAATAAAACCTAAAGATACATGTAAGGGTTGTTCAAGAACAATTTCAGAGGAGATATGAATTAGGTGTTTTTAAAATGAAAGCATACAGGGAAAAGACAAAAGCTAAGAAAGAAGTTGAAGGGGATTACATCTCACAATATGCTTTGTTGAGGGATTATGTTAATGAGGTATGTGTTTCAAACCCAGTTACAACTGTGAAGTTAGAGGTAGAACCATGTGTGGATCCAACAAGTCAGGCTAGAAAATTTAAGAGAATATATGTGCGCTTGGCTGCTTTAAAGCAAGGATTCAAAGCAATAGGAAGGGAACTACTTGGTTCAGATGGGGCTTTCATCACAGGAATGCCATGCAAGCATGCATTTGCAGCTATTTGGAACAAAGCTGCCAATAGACAAGAAGTTAGGGTGTTAGAAAGTTTGTTGCATCCATCTTACATAATGGATAAATGGAAACAAGTTTATAGTTTCAAAACTACTCCAATCAATTGCAGGTCTTTATGGACAAAAACACAGGTCCCAGCAACACTAACTCCACCAACTCATCACAAACAAGTATAGAAACCCAAAAAGGCAAGAAAGTGATCAACATTTGAAATGGAAGACATCACAAAGGGAGGGAGGTTGTCTAAAAAGAACAGTATTGTAACTTGTGTCAAATGTGGAAAGAGGGGTCATAATAGCAGGACCTGCAAAGGTCAAGAGGAACAAGGTTAGGACGTGTTATCTGGTTGGTGTTTTGGAACATTTGTTTTAGCATGTCTGGTTGGTCTTTTGACCACTTTGGTTAAGCATGTACTATCTTTTGGAACTTTGTTTTTATGGTGCACTCTATTTGGGAACAATGTAACTTTATACTAAATGATAATGTAGGTTGTTTTATGTCATTTTAAATTATGTATGTTGTTTGTGCCATATGTATGTATTGCATGTACCAAACTCAGTATAATACCAACATCACAACTGGATCAGTTTTCTCTAAAATTCTCCCAAAATATGATGTTTCCCATTAAATATCAAACCATTAGTACAAGTGCCTTATTACAACTGAAACATTACAACTAAAAAATCACAATTACAACTTAAGAGCAATTGCAACTACTATGAAGCTGATCTGACTAATAATTAAACATGTCTTCCATTTTCTTTCTTTAGCTTCACTTGTTTTCAACTATTCTCTAAGTTTGTTTTTTGCTTTAAGAAGTCCTGGAATGATGTCCATGGATCTTTCACACATTACGAGATCAAACCATCCAAAAAATCGACACTTTGATACTGGACAAGCATAGAAACGACGACTTGGGTTATGGGGAGTCCATGATGTCACGATCACTGCCTCTTATCCACAACGACAAAACACCATCGTCAGCTACTTAGGTAAATTTGATTTATGAAGTGGATCTTGATGATGAAATGGTTCTTGATAGTGAGCCCTAATTTTGAAATTACATCTGCATATATGTGAAGGGGAAAAGGGGTTAAAAGGGTGAAATGAAAGAAAGGGACACAAAATGATAGTTTTGCACTCATGCGCGTGGCACATGACATAAGTTAACATTTAAAATTGACGACTGTTAGGTAAAAGACGAAACATGTAACACAACTTAAATGTAAAGGACAATACTTGTAATTTTATTAGTTAAAGGACAATTACTGAAATTTGATATAAGTTAAAGGACGAATAATGTAATTTACTTTATGTATTTTTTCTTTTTTCTTAATTTTTCTGTATTTCTTTCTTTTCATATGTATTATTTAAGTGTGTATAAACTCATAGTTTTCTTTACCTTATATAGTCTCATCACTTTAAAACTAAAAATTATAACATAATTATGCTAATAATTTAGTCAAATGAAACTGAAAAAAGGTGAATGTGGTAATAATGGGTGTAGTTTTAACACTCTCCCTCAGACATATTACCACTTATTATACATTATTAACAGAGTGCTTCAAGATAATGTTAACTCGGTACTTCAGGACCTACAAATAAAACTAATACTTCTGGATCAGTTATATTACCTCATTAAAAACCTTACTAAGAAAACCTAGCGGGACAAAACTTAATTAAGGGAAAAAGAGTACAACGTATATAATGTTTCCCCTCAAATTAGATAACCTCTTTTAATCTACGAAGCCTGATATTCTATGATAATTGCTCAAAAGTGCTTCTAGGTAGAGATTTTGTAAACATGTCAGCTAGATTTTCACTCGACTTAATTTGACAAATGTCAATCTCTCCTTTTTTTGGAGGTCGTACATTGAGAAGAACTTGGTGAAATGTGCTTTGTTCTGTCACCCTTGATATAGCCTTATCTTATTTGAGCTATACAAGCAGCATTGTTTTCATAAATAAATGTCGGGTCCTTCTTGATTTCTTTCAAATCGCATGCTCCTTGTATGTGATTAATCATTGATTTCAACTACACGCATTCTCGTCCGGCATCATATAATGCTATCAACACGACATGATTTGATGATGTTGTTGTAAGTGTTTGCTTTGTCGATCTCCAAGAAATTATTATGCGACCATATGTGAATACATAACCTTTTGAGATCGTGCTTTATAGGGATACTAGCTTTAGTAACCCCGTGTATTACACGAGTTGAATAAATAAAATATTAAATAAAATAAAAATTATCAATTATAAAATAATAGACTAAGACATGATATGATTGAAATAATATATGAGTAACAACTATAAGTAATAAAACAATAATATAAAAATTTTATTTTATTTTTTATTTTTTTCAAAGATAAATTAAATATTTTGTTTTAAAATAACGTTTTAAAAATTTTTCACTTTTAAATATTTTTTTATTATAACTCCTTATTTTAATTATTTTTATTTAATAAAAATTTACTTTAAAAAATAATTTTGAAATATTACATAAAAACAGTTTTATTTATTATTTTTTTGAAAAAAATCATTTTATAAAAATCTATCTCCATAGAAATAGCATTAATAAAAAAATCTCTTTCTTATTTTCATTAAAAAGTTAACTATAATGTAAAAATAAATAAATAATATTATTAGTAATTAATATGGTTATTTAATAGGAGAGAGAGGCGGGAAAAGTTTGATTAGGATGAATGTGGTGGTGACAAGTGGCACACCCATTTACCTTTTTATTAGAATAAGAAGATGATAGATATCCAACATCAGCATATACAATAATCTGGGACATTTTATCTTTCTAGTAAAAAAGATCTAAGTCTAAAGATACCGACATATATGCTTTATTCGTTCCAATGTCTACATATTGGAAATGAACTATAACTTGCTAATACATGTACCGAGAATGCAATATCAGGCCTTGTGTTATTTGCGAGATACATGAGTGCACCAATTGCACTTAAGTATGGTACTTTTGGACTAAGTACTTTTTCACCATCTTCTTGAGGGCGGTAAGGATCTTTATTTGTATCTAGCGATCGAACAAACATGGGTATGCTGATGGATGAGCTTTATCCATATTAAAACAAACTAACATCTTTTCAATGTAGTTTGACTAATGGATGAATGTATTATTACATAAATATTCAAATTGTAGGTCGAGTCATAATTTTTTGTGCCAAGGTCTTTCATTTTAAATTTCCTCTTTAACAGTTTAGCAGTCTTTTCTATCTCTTCATGAGATCCAATAATGTTGATGTCATCAACATAAGCTGCTACTATGGTGAATTTTGAGAGTGATCTTTTTATAAGGACACATGGGCTGATTACATCAGACTTGTAACCCTTCTTTTTGAGATATTCATTTAGTCGATTGTACCACATACGACCAAATTGTTTGAGACCATATAAAGATATCTTAAGTTTCATTTAACACATATCTCCATGTGTCAATTTTAATGCTTCAATTCACCGCAAGTTTGATCAATCGAAATTTGTGTTTGCAAGTCGGATTATCCATCAATTGGTATCAGAGCGTTGCGCTCTTGGGAAGATCAAGTACGAAATTAATTTTCATCTATGAATTTTGACCAAACTTGTGATCAAATCATGTTCGAGACAACCATAAGCAAGAAACCGAAAGTTTGAGAACATCAAATCAGAAATTATATAGAAAAAGAAACCGAAAGTCACAGACCTTGTGTCACATTCGCAGGTATTCATCATAGTGAAATCGAAATTGTAATTGACGACAAGAAAGAATCGAATTTACTACAACCAATTCGAAATCAAGAACAACATCTTTGATCATTAGATTATATGAAATCAACAAAATCAAGAGTCCACGAAGAACATAATATCATGAAAGTTACAGTGGCGCAAGAAAGAAAAGCAAACAAGACACATAATCAAATTGTTTTCATTTATCTAAATCGAATAAAATGAAATCCATAATTAATTTAAACGATTCACATTATTACTAGGTTTAGTAAACTCGTGTATTATACGGCTTGAATAAATAAAATACTAAATAGAACAAAAATTATTAATTATAAATGATATTCTAAGATAAGATATTATTAAAATTTCCCTTGTCATAAATAGAATGAAAATATTGTTTCAAACATATGTTTAAAAACGTTATTTTTAAAAACATTCTTATTTTAACTTCCGGTTTTGAATTATTTTTTGTTTATAATTTTTAAAAACACCAATTATATAATATTTCGTATCTTAAAAAAAGTTTGATGTTTTAGAAAAAATTATTATTTTATAAATAAAATTTCTTTAGAAATAACATTAATATAAAGATTTTTTTCATTAATTTTTTCAAAACTAATTTAATTTAAAATTTAATAATATTATTAGTAATCAATGTGATTATTTGATAAAAAAACGAGATGAGAAAGAATGTGGTGTTATGTGTTCGCCTAGTTAACATTTTATTATAGTAGAAAGATTGGAATCAAAATCCTAAATCGATTGAAGAAGACCGAGTCGGTGGGCATTATCCAAACGTGGAAAATTCAAAATTGAAAGTTATAACCATAGTAAGAAGTCGTATTAAGAAAGTTACTTTTATTTGATCAAACCCATTTCAAGAAACAAAATGGCAAAAAATTATAAAAATTCAGTTTTCCTTATTGATATTTCGTTAAAGAGAAAAAAAGAAATTTTTGAGAATTTAATTAAAGTTTTATTCAAATAAATTTATTTAATGTTAAAATTCAAAGTCATATTATTCCCATATTAAAATGAAACTAAATTCGTTACAAAATTATTCAAATTTTTCAATAAATAACAAGTCAAAATTGAATGTATAAGATTCACATAACAAGCGAGATCGAACCAATCTTTGTTTAAATAGCAGTAAAAGAAACCATAGTGTTTCAAAGTAAGCAAGAAAGATCCGTGTGGTCAAAACCAACAAGAAAGACCCGCGTTGTTAAAACAAGCAAGAAAGACATGTGTCGTCAAAACAAGCAAGAAAGAACACCAATACGTGAGCAAGAGAACATATCACTTCGATGTCACAAGCTCAGTATAATACCAACATCACAAGTGGATCAATTTACTCCAAAATTCTCCCAAAATATGATGTTTCCTATTAAATATCAAACCATTAGTACAAGTGCATTATTACAACTGAAACATTACAACTAAACATCAAAATTACAACTTAAGAGCAATTGCAACCACTATGAAGCTGATCCGACTAATAATTAAACATGTCTTCCATTTTCTTTCTTTAGCTTCACTTGTTTTCAACTATTCTCCAAGCTAACTGAGACAAACTACACTTCATAGGCATTATTAATGGAAACGTTCTTAAAGGCTTATAATTTTTTGGAAACAATTGATGCTAAAGGAGATGTAGATGAAAAAAAAGTGCCTACGGCTAAAGCAACGGTCATCCAAATGTTACCTGAAGATATATTAATGCAAGTTGCATAATGTAAAATGTAAAATAAGTTTGGGAATCAATCAAAGTTTGATACCTTGAAGCAGACCTAGTTCAAAAGGCACGTCTACAAACCTCAAGAAGTGAGCCAGAGACATTAAAGTTTAAAGTAAATGAAACTATAAGTAACTTGGCCAAAAAAGGTAAGTAGTATAAAAGCCAAGTTCGAAAGTCTTAGTAGTACTTTGAAAGGTATGGTCCTTGTAAGAAAACTGCTTAACTCGGTTCAAAAGAAGTTTCTACTAATCGTGGCATCGATTGAACAATATCAATAAATTGATACAATGCTATTTGAAGAACCTGTTGGAAGAATTACAGCCTTTATAACACGTATTAAAAGTCAATATGAACTAAAGGTTATATCAAAGGGAAACTTCGGCAAGTTCAAACAATCAAGGCCGTGGTAGAGGATGATGAAGAAACTTTAACAATAACGAGAAAGGATATGGAAGAGGTAACAGTCAACGAAACAAAAGCAAAGAAGAACTTAGAAGTTATGAATGTGGTGGATTTGATCATTTTGCATATGAATGCACCAAATGGAAAAACAAGGAGAAAGAGAAGCAACAAGAATCCAATCTTATTTATAATGATGATAAACCAACCTTGTTGTAGAAAGCAAATTCAAGAAAGTTGAAGAGTTTCTCTAAACTATAATTAGTTTAAAGGGGAGCATTAAATATTAAACTAAATATTTAGTTTGGGTTATTTGTGTCATTAGTAGAAAGTCATATTTAGAGTTTTATCTGTGTAGAGTTAAAGGGTATGTATGTATAAATCAAAGTAGAAAATTGTAGTGTCGGTATGTAGGGTATATATACCCATAAAAGTCTGATGTAACAGTTTTTCTTCTTTCATTTATTGCAATTTTGACAATCCAGATTTGTGTTTGCAAGTCGGATTATCCAACATATACGTGACAAACGTATGATACATGAATCTATAAATGAATTATCACAATTGAAAGTCTAACGTCACAAAATTATAGTAAGAAAATTAATATTTTTTTTGAGAAAACATAAATTCTCTACTTTACACCTATTACTACTCCTAAAATCATATTACCACACTCTATAGGATTGAAACCAAAAATATATTTGATTGGAAAGTAAATCACTTATCATTATAATGTCTCCAACATGATAGAAATATTATTAGTTATTACATAATCTTCTATATCTTTAACATTGTAAAGTAAATGCTATCAAAGTCGAACCGGTATAAGGGCAATTGTACTTCAGTAGAGGAATATGATTTCCCTTAACACTAAAAGACATTCTTAACCCATAACACTAGTCCTCCAATTTCTACAGAATTTGGCAATTAAAATCGGTGACGTTTCACTATTTATCACCGACTCTCACTACCAAATACACACACAATTATTATATTATATTATATTATATCATATCACATTAGACCATTCACACCAGCTTTCTCATTTCCATCATCATATTTACACTAAAAAATTAATTTTTTACTCTTTTTGAAATTTAATAATACTTTTTATATTTTTATAATTACATTTTTTCTCTACTTCACTCACAACTATTTTTTAAAATATTAAAAAATTATAAGAGTTGTACCGTGTTTCTTTAAATATGAGGAATTACGGTACAATCCCTATAAATTTTTTTTCTCTTTCACTCACAACCACTCACAATTATCAATTATAATATATGACACAAACCCACGTTAAAATGATAAACCTAATGTGAATACCAATGTTTTCAGAACCGGATCGGACGTCGAACCGGACGCCTTACTGGTTTGGTGGTCGGACCGGTCGGACCGGTTGGACCGGATTTAACTATATTTTAATTATATTTATATATGTAATTAAATATATGTTGGAAATAAGGGTGTAAAGGGAGTCTCTCTAAGACTCTAACACCTTTGTCCCACATTGGTGTGACAAATGAAACATTATGGGTTTATATGTGATAACAAGGTGAAAGGTATTGAATGTCTTTATGATACCTTTTACACCATGACCTATCCGCGCGCAGGGGGGGAGGGTGCAAAAACGGGTTTTTGGCTGGAAAATTTGGGTCGCCCACGCACGACATGCGGACACGAATGCCGTTCGAAATAAACGGGGTCCGCGTGGAGCCGGTTTTTTGCTTTTTTTGCTCTTAATTTATGGTTTAACACCCCGTTTTTACCCATTAAAACAAAAAACCAAAAAAAAAAAAAGAAATCCGGTCCGAACCGGTCCGGTTTTCCCGGTCCGACCAGCAACTCGGGACGAACCGGCCGGTTCAATTGCTCAAAAACGAACCACCCCCGACCGGACCGGACCAACCACCGAATCCCGGCCGAACCGGTCGGACCGGCCGGTCCGATCCGGTCCTGACAACAATGGTGAATACTGTTATATCATATTTTACTAAAGAATTGGGAAAAGGAGAAATGATTACCGGTGAAATTAGGAAATGAGAAAGTTATCAGGGGAAAACTGAAAAAACGAAACTATTACAATTTACAAATGACTTAATGGGCCGGATGAGTATTGGGCCAATAGAAGGTTTCGAGTGGCAGGGCTTGCAGTTCTAGTTTCCAACTCTTTTACTGGGCCCAATTCTGAAACACTGCAAAAAATAATAAAAGTGAGGATAAACGGGGAAGAAGAAGAAGAACGACGACACACGGTGGTTAACAATGGCAGCTTCCGCCATGGACGGCGTCGCTGCGACGGCTCTCCGGTCAGTTCTCCATCGCGTGAAACAAGCTGCTGAAAGATCATCTCGTGCCTCTGATCGGATAAGAGTCGTCGCCGTTAGCAAAACAAAGCCCGTTTCACTCCTCCGCGAAGTATACGATGCCGGACACCGTTGTTTCGGTGAAAATTATGTTCAGGAAATTGTTGAAAAAGCGCCTCAGGTTTTCGTTTTCTTTCGATTTCATCTTTATTTCGTCAGTTATGAAAGCGTAGAAATTTAGGGCTAATATACTAAAACGAAGATTGTCTTTCATTAGGAAGTGGTTAACATAGTCTGTTTAAAGCACCTTGATTTGTTGCTTTATGATGATGTTAGTAGTTTATTAGGAATGTACAGCAAAGTAACAAAAGGGATTTTTTTTTTGTGACTAAATTTGCAGCTTCCTGAAGATATAGAGTGGCATTTTATTGGGAACTTGCAGAGTAACAAAGTGAAACCTCTTTTGAGTAAGTGCTTTATGCTTTTTATGTAAGATTGCAATGTTGCAGATGTTTGAAACTTGAAGTTTTGGTGGTGACACTTGAAAGAGAGGAAGATGAATATTGTATCTTGTGACTGTCTTTTTGCTTATTGGTGTAAAGAAGAATGTTGGTATAGTGGCATGTTGTTTTGACATTTTTCTTCTTTGTCATGTTCTATGTGCAGCTGGGGTACCAAATCTTGTCATGGTGGAGACTGTAGACGATGAAAAGGTAATTCCAGTTTTGTTTGGTATTTTGTACATAATATGTTAAGACATGAATGTAAGGGTTAAATGGTGAATGGCTGATTATTCTTCTGCTCAGTATTTTCATGTAACTTGAGAAGCCTTTTTTTCTGCAAGCTAGATATGAAGCCTAGTTCCTGCTTGTAAATGTTTGGGGAACTTGTGCTACTTTCACTTTTTTTAGATCTTGGATAATAACACCATTATTTCGTACCACTAGAAGTTTGCTGGTACGAATGCTAGTATACAAGATGGACCTAAGGAGCTATTAGTCTATTCTAGGAGGACTAAGAATGAAAAGAAACTATGTGGCTGAGAGTTTGTTACGATTGCTAATTATTATATATAGTTAGAATAAAGAATGTCAGAGGGGGAGAGAAAATAGTTAGAGAGAGAGGCTCATGCACTTTGCATTGAGAGAGAGCAGTGCTCTGGATATCCCTTTGTAATTGTCACTTACAATTCCGTAATATTACATTTGACCTACTTTTCCTTCATCTTTACATCATCTTGTTCTTCCTCCAATCAACCCTAAATTCCCTATCCCATCATTGGTCCGACCTGCCGCTGACCTGCTGTGAGTATGGTGAATCAATCTTCTCGGTTGGATGCTCAGGAACAGCATATTCATCAGCTTCAGTCGGATATCGCCGACATCAAGCTTTCCTTCTCGGCGCTTGACAAGGAACGGGCCGAATCGGCGGAATTCCGGAAGGTTATGCTCGATTGGATGAAAATACAAGGTAAGCGCCCTCCTGACCCTCCTCCTGATTCCGGTGTGTCGGGGGAATACTCATCTGGTCGTTCCTCGGGATCGACTTCTACCGATCTTCCTTGGGCGATTAAGAAGGTGAAACTTCCAGAATTCTCGGGTTTCGACCCTCAGGGATGGATTCGCAAGGCAACTCTCTTCTTCGACATCAACAATACGTCCGACGATGTTCGTCTCAAGCTCGCTCAATTGAGCATGGTTGGAGTCGCCCAACACTGGTTTACCATTATCACGCAGGTTAAACCTTCCTTGACGTGGGTCGATTTCCAATCGGAATTATTGCAACGTTTTAATGGTCTGGAAATTCAGAACCCCTATGAGCAGCTAGCCACGATTCAACAAGGGGATTCCATTTATGATTACATTGATGACTTTGAATACCTTCTGTCGTTGGTTCCTCAGTTGCCCGAGTCACAGGCTCTAGGGTACTTTGTCGCGGGATTGAAAGCTGATGTCAAACAATGGGTACGCCTTCATCGTCCCCAAACACGTCTGGATGCTATGTATTTGGCTAAGGACGTTGATTCCATGCTGCGACCTCACTCCGGCGGTGCAAGTAAGTCTCGTTTCCGATACCTCAATCCGGTTGGGCCTCTTTCCACAGGGTTAACGGATGGGTTGTTGCCAGTGGGCCGTTCTGAGCCCAAACCCTTTTCTGGGCCCAAACCGTTGGACCGCATGTTTGGTCCACTTAGTGATCCTTCTCGCCCTCGGTCTTTTGTGCGTTCTCCGACGGCGTCGGTGGATGGCGGGCAGGTTTCACCTCGGGATCGCGGGGTTCGGACTTTATCTCGGACCGAATGGGAGGATAGGCGGAAGAAAGGATTATGTTTCCGTTGTGGACAGCAATTCGGCCCCGCCCATAAGTGTCCGGAAGGCAAGTTACGGGTGTTGCTTTTGGTTGATGACGAGTCTGACTCATCTACGGGGGAACAATTGGTCTTGGAATCGTTGGACACTCCCGATTCCGATTGCCCTTCTCCCGTTAGTTCTGGCACCTGCAACTCCTTGGAATTTACGGGAGACTTGGCCGCGCATGGGATTTCCTCTACCATGAAGCTTGGGGGTACTTTGCACGACCTTCCGATCTTCATGTTGGTGGACAGCGGCGCCTCACACAATTTTATTTCCCGGCGATTGGTGACTGCGCTAGGCTTACCGGTGGAAGTTTTTTCCGGTATCTCAATTAAATTGGGGGATGGTCACTGTGTGCTAGTCACTGAGCGTTGTGTTGCAATTCAGGTGAAAGTGGGCCCTTGTTCTTTCTCTGTGGATGCCTTAGTTTTTGACACAGGATCATTTGATTTCATTTTGGGACTGGTTTGGTTACAATCCTTAGGAGAAGTGGTTCATGATTGGCAAAATTCTTGGATGAGATTCGTTTATAGGGGTGTCCCGGTTCAATTACAGGGTCACCGGGTGCGGCAATCAACGGCTGCGGCTTTGCATCCGTGGTTATCTTTGGAGGATGATTCGTTACTTCGGTCCCCTTCTTCGTCTCATGATTCTGAGGTAGTTCTCTCCCTGCTGTCCCGAGATCTTTCTTCTAGTCAGCAATCTTCTCTGGGCTCCCTTTTGTATCGGTTTATGTTGATATTTCGAGCTCCTTCGGCATTACCTCCACCACGTCCCTATGATCATAGTATTATCCTGTCATCCTCGAACCCCGTTTGTGTCCGGCCATATCGTTACCCACACATACAGAAAACTGAGATTGAACGACAAGTTAGTGAACTATTGGAGATGGGACTGATTCGTCCTAGTAAGAGCGCATATTCCAGTCCCGTTATCTTGGTTCGTAAGAAGGATGCTTCTTGGCGGATGTGTGTGGATTACCGTGCTTTAAACGATGCCACGGTGCCGGACAAGTACCCTATTCCGGTGGTTGAGGAACTAATTGATGAATTACACGGTTCGGTTTATTTTTCAAAAATCGACCTAAAGCCGGGCTATAATCAGATCCGGATGCGTCCCGACAGCGTTGATAAAACGGATTTTCGCACTCATGACGGGCATTATGAATATTTGGTGATGCCATTTGGGTTGATGAATGCCCCGGCCACTTTTCAAGCGACTATGAATGACATCTTCCGGCCCTTGCTACGTCGTAAGGTCGTTATATTTTTCGATGACATCCTCGTATATAGCCCTTCCTGGGACACTCACTTGCGGGATTTAGAAGAAGTTTTTCTGATTCTGGAGATCCACCATTTCTGCGCCAATCCGAGTAAATGTAGTTTTGGGAGGCCATCCATTGAATATTTGGGACATGTTCTCGATGGTCACGGTGTTTCGATGGATCCTACAAAAGTGTCTGCTGTTGTTGAATGGCCTATTCCTCATTCGGTGCGCGCGCTTCGTGGTTTCCTTGGGCTCACAGGGTATTACCGAAAGTTCGTTCGCCATTATGGTAGCATTGCGCGACCATTGACTGAATTGACGAAGAAAGATGCTTTTAACTGGACACCGAGTGCACAACAAGCTTTCGATGCGTTGAAACAAGCTCTTGTCACATCCCCTGTTTTGGCGCTCCCGGACTTTTCCAAACCTTTTGTTGTGGAGTGTGATGCGTCTGGTTGTGGGATTGGGGCGGTTTTGATGCAAAACCGACAGCCTATTGCATATTTTAGTAAGGCCCTCAGCAACAGAAATTTGGTTAAATCAGCCTATGAACGGGAGCTTATGGCTCTGGTTTTAGCCGTTCAGCATTGGCGGCCTTACTTGTTGGGCTCGAAATTCACTGTTTACACGGACCAAAAGAGTCTTAAGTTCTTGCTGCAACAGCGAGTATCTACAGCTGATCAGCAGAACTGGATTGTAAAGCTTTTGGGCTTTGATTTCGAGATTGAATATAAACCGGGAAGGGAAAATCGGGCTGCGGACGCCTTGTCCAGACGTGCCGACTCAGGCCACTTGTGTCAAGTCACATCGTCGCCCGTTTGGTTTCATGGTGCTCACTTAATCACAGAGGCTAGACAGGATCCTGACATTCGGACGCTGATGACGAAATGTGTGGCTGAACCGACAAAGTATCCGGGTTATACGGTTAAGCATGATACCTTGTTTTATAATGACAGGTTAGTTATCTCGCGAAAGTCGCAGTTTCTTTCGGCCCTTCTTCATGAGTTTCATTTGACTGCTACGGGGGGCCATTCCGGTTTTTATCGAACTTATCGTCGTCTTGCTCTGAATGTGTATTGGCCAGGGATGACCAACACCATTAAGCAATTTATTCGAGAGTGTGACGTTTGTCAACGTTGCAAATCCAGCTCTATGTTGCCGGCGGGTTTATTGCAACCCTTACCAATTCCTCAATTGATTTGGGAAGACTTGTCTATGGATTTCATAATGGGCTTACCTCCTTCCAAAGGTTACACTGTGATTTTGGTAGTCGTGGATCGGCTGTCTAAATATGCTCATTTTCTGTTACTAAAACACCCTTATACCGCCAAATCTGTTGCTGAGATATTTGTTCGTGAGATTATCCGCCATCATGGCATTCCAAAAACGATTGTAAGTGATCGTGATCCACTCTTCTTAAGCACGTTTTGGCAGGAAATTTTCAAGTCCATGGGCACGAAGCTCCACATGAGTTCGGCATACCATCCGGAATCGGATGGTCAATCCGAAGTTATAAATCGTTGCTTGGAAACGTACCTTCGCTGCTTTGCGGTGGATCAGCCAAAAGCTTGGGCTCATTGGATTCCTTGGGCGGAGTTTTGGTATAACTCCACCTTTCACGCCTCGACGGGTACGACTCCTTTTGAAACCGTGTATGGACGCCCACCACCTACGGTTTTTCAGTTTATTCCGGGGGAGGTTCGTGTGGAATCCGTTGCACAATCTCTTCATGACCGTGATGAAGCCTTGAAACAACTCAAAGAGCATTTAGCCAAAGCTCAAACTTCCATGAAGTCTCAAGCCGATAAAACGCGACGTGAAATTCATTATGCTATTGGTGATTGGGCTTATGTTAAACTCAAACCCTATCGCCAAAGTTCGGTGGGTCGACGCATTCACCAGAAATTGGCAGCTAAGTATTTGGGCCTTTTCAAGTGATTGGTCAAATGGGGCCTGTTGCCTACAAATTGCAGCTACCTGCCACTTCAAAGATTCACCCCGTCTTTCACGTGTCCCTTTTGAAGAAGGCTACTGTCCCTCCTACCGAGCCCGTTCTGCCTCCTGAATTGGACAGTGGTGTGACTGCTCCCTTGCAACCGAAATCTATTTTGGCTACCCGTGTTCTTCCAACGGGGAATGGGTCCGCGGAACAGTGGTTGATACATTGGGCAGATCAGTCGTTGGATGATGCTACTTGGGAAGATAAAGAATGGTTCACCACTCAATTTCCGGAATTCAGTCTTGGGGACAAGACTGTTGTCAAAGGGGGGAGTAATGGTACGAATGCTAGTATACAAGATGGACCTAAGGAGCTATTAGTCTATTCTAGGAGGACTAAGAATGAAAAGAAACTATGTGGCTGAGAGTTTGTTACGATTGCTAATTATTATATATAGTTAGAATAAAGAATGTCAGAGGGGGAGAGAAAATAGTTAGAGAGAGAGGCTCATGCACTTTGCATTGAGAGAGAGCAGTGCTCTGGATATCCCTTTGTAATTGTCACTTACAATTCCGTAATATTACATTTGACCTACTTTTCCTTCATCTTTACATCATCTTGTTCTTCTTCCAATCAACCCTAAATTCCCTATCCCATCATTTGCTTTGACATGAATAAGTTGGTAAGGATACAAGTATCTAGTGTGCAATGTAACGTCCGAGTGATGTCTTTTCTGGTTGCTTATAAGAATGGAATTTTATAGGTTCCTTGAGGAGTTAAGGTTCTGTAGGCTGATTGTTTTCCATCTTGGAAATATACTAATTTTTGAGCCGTCATGCTGGCGATATCACAGAGTGAAACTTCTAAAAAACTGACTTCCTGTTAATCTTAGAGCTTTGTAGCAAATGTTTTCACCAAATTTAGTGAGGCTTAGAACAGTGATAAGGTTCGTACGGCTGTTTTACCACCATGTTAGGACGTTAGGTTGAATTTGTGTGGATCCTCTCAGTTGATTAAGCAAGTGAGATGACCATTTGAATGGTGCTTTTGTTATCTTTAGTAGAAAATTTGCAAGACAGTAATATGAGATTCTGAATGAGATATTCGTAAGGGAAGTTGTGGTGTCTGTCAAAACTCGTAAAGCATTCATAATCTGGAATTTGCTGGAGGCAGACATAAATCTTTTTTAATGGATGTTTTATGCTTTTCCTTATTTGATGTCTTGGTTTAATAGTGATTCATTTAATGTCCATTTTCTTTGATCTTTTTGTCTAGATTGCAAATAATCTTGATCGAGTTATTGGGAACATTGGCAGGAAGCCCTTGAAAGTGTTGGTTCAGGTGAATACAAGTGGAGAAACATGTGAGTAAAGTAGGAAATTTGATCAATTTGCAAATATCATCTCTGCAAGTTTTGTAACTAAACTCGTTAATGTATAATTGCACATCATTGCAGCAAAATTTGGAGTTGACCCTGATGGGTGCTTGGAGCTTGTGAAACATGTTACTTCAAACTGCCCAAACCTTGAGTTTTGTGGCTTAATGACAATTGGGATGCCAGATTATACATCTACTCCAGAGAACTTCAAGGTGACAACCAACACATTGTTTATGTTACATTTTTTGTTCTTCACTTGATAATAGTTGTCTTATACGAATTGTGTGTGTTAATGATGTCAGACATTAGCCAACTGCAGAACTGAGGTATGCAATGCTCTTGAAATAGCTGAGGATCAATGTGAATTGTCAATGGGCATGTCCGGTGACTTTGAGCTAGCTGTAAGTAGACTTTTAATACTAGCAATCTATGAGCTTATAATATAAGCGCGGGCAAACTGCGATAATTGGCAGCATGCTGATGTCATTTCTTATTTGTTATCTCAGACGTTAATTGACTTGCACATGTAGTTTGTCCAAATTTTCAAGTTTAATTTTGACTAGTTAGTGTGCTAAATATGACTATAATAGTTCATTATTAGAATTTAATATTGCTATTTTACTAGCAAATTATGATGTATGCAATAAGCTTTAGGTGACTCTTAACACAGTTCCTTTTGACACTATCGCCACCTCTATTGATCACTGGGGGCCGAAAAGTGTATAATATATTGACTAAGTTTAATAATTTTTGCAGTATTAATTTAGATGGTTTTCCTAACAGTTATGATTTTTGAATTGAACCGTTTGCATTGCTGCAAGAACAATGGTTTGCTTGCTACCAAATTCTTCTATGGTGTTGATGACTATTATCAATGATCACTAACACGCTCTAATCGCAGAGTGTGTTTCTTTTTGCAATTCAAGACCTGTCTACCCTAACCTGATTAATATTGTCAATTTTTTTCTTGTATTCTGTCTTTTTAGGCTTACTACAAGTCTACAAATCTGATTCTTAATGCTTTGTTATTTCTTCCATAGATCGAAATGGGCAGCACTAATGTGAGAATCGGATCTACCATCTTCGGAGCAAGGGAGTACCCAAAGAAACAATGAATGAAATCATTTTTGTGTATTTATACTAGTGATGATTCCAATCTATAATTATGAATAAGCCTTATAGGATGGACTTTTTCAGCATCTGAGGACTTGTGCAGGCATAAAACACAAAATATACCGGCCTGCTTTGCATAATGCTTTGAAGCTTATATATTCAGACGAAGACCATGGTGTTTGGAAACTGCTAGTCGTTATTGTTGTTTGAAACCTCCGGTTTTTGGTTTGTTAATTTGCAAATCCATGGTAGTGTATGAAATATTCAGAAGATTTGAAGGTATGATATTGTTGTTCATCTCCGTCTAGAATGCGACCTAACCCAATTTATTTAAGGCATATGACTAAATGGTATATACAACACCAATATTACTATGTATACCACTAAACATGTAATTACATGTAGTATTGGGTGTAATATATGTTGTACATGCTGATGTCTTTGGTCTATAAATCATTTTCATCTAATTTGTATAAAGTTGTGCCCCAGTTGAGCTTGAGCCTATACGTTCTGCTTACGCGATAGGTTATTAGTTTCGTCTTGCTATGAATTTGTTAGGGAAGCGGCCATAGCTCCTGGCTAGTGTTACGTAGTTTGTGCAAGCTATCCTTTTGTATGACTATTTCAAAACACTATGGCTTTGCTTGATGAGGTACAGAAGTAAACTCACAATGTTTTAAGACAATTTGAGTAGATCAGATTCTTATACATTTGATTTGTAACATTGAGCTTGAAACTTGAAATCTTCTATTGAGATGAAATGTGAGCTCAAACTTGGCTCATTTGCAACTTAAACTTGTTTGTGGCATGATGAGCCGACTTGAAGTCAAAGAAAAGGGTGAGATCTAAGGGGGATCTAAGGCTGAAGAGAGTGGTTAAGAACCAGAGGCGAATAGAGAGAAATATAAAGATTTGACTGAAGAAGCCACTAAAGAATCAACGAAGATTTGACCGGTTTTAAAAGAAAATAAATACAAAGAACGGATTGAAAAAAAGTTGATGTTGATGCTGATGCTCACTAATCTGTTATGCAACAATGTCGAAGAACCGAGTTGTTCCATGCAGCTGTTTAATTTGAAGGTGAAATTGCTTGGTGAGTTTTCGGAGTGTAAAAAAGAAGTAATAATAATAGCTAGCTTGAAGTTGAATTAGGCTTGAAATTTATATGAGTTAACTTGGTTTGGTTTGGCTTGCCTCAGCTTGAAATTAGATTTGGTTGATTTTGAGTGAGTTCTTTTTAACTAAATTTTAAACAAATTATGAGGCCACTATTTAAAAAACCCAACTCATGTATAAAGGAACACATCCTTGATCCTTTGATGTGGCTAGAAGTTCTCATCCTAGTACTAGTGGTTCAATAGGTGCATATACAGGGATTCATTCGCTTGCGACTCTAACCCGTTGATGTCACACCCTAAAACCGAGACACAACAAACACGACTGACCGTTGGATTACAAATTAAAAAAAAAAACATACCCTTTTTGCTACAATACACACGCTTAAACAATAGGGCATGCAGACAAATACATACCCTACAACCCATTGGATAAGTTTCGTCCACATAGAATGCAATAAGTGCTATTTACGTGTGTGTATATGTCATTCATCTTGAAATGGGCCAACATCAGATTAAATTTAATACGTTTGTCATATCATCTTGGTAATAACTAAATATTTACTGATTAAACACACACATCTTGATGATATATAGTTAAATATTTACTAAATAAAAATGTTTAGAGAAACTCACAATTGCCCATCAAATATTTCTAAACAAATCTCTTTGCAATATATAATATATACATATATATATATATATATATATATACACACACACATATATATATATATATATACACACACACACAACACACACACACACACAGAGATATATATATATAGAGATATATTATATATTATAGATATTAGATATATCTATATATATTATATATATTATATATAAGATCTAGAGATAGACTATAGATATATTAGATATCTATATATATATATCTATCATAGATATCTCTTCTCTATCTATCTATATCTATATATCTCTATCTCTCTACTATATCTCTATATATCTCTCTCTCTCTATCTCTCTCTCTATCTATATATCTATATATATATATATATATATATATATATTAGAACGGTACGGTGCCAAAACATTTAAGAATCACCTTAACATGCCAAAATGTGTCAAAAAAGTTATATATGCCATTTGAATGCAAAACAATATTTAAAGATCATGATGTTATTCAATAACAAACGGTACGTTTAAAGCACAAACCTTTTAATGTATATAGGAACTCATAAGTTCCCATCTAAGTATTTCTACACATATCTCTTTGCAAAAAGTTTCTCTTAGCATGTTATGGTGGCAAAACGTTTTAAAATCACCTTATGGCATTTAACTATGCCAAATGTTTCAAAACAATTCTTTGTTTTAAAGCCATTTCTTTACACCGCTTGAGAAATCATTCTTGTAAATGCATATTGAATGCAAAATAATATTTAAGAATCATAGCATTGTTCAATAACAAATACTTTAAACCACAAACCTTTTAATAAGCAAGTATACCAACCTAATACAATATGAGAGCAGGGCAAGTCTTACAACTCATGTGCTACACGAATCTAACTTATTTAATCCACAAAGCCTTTGATCTAATTGAATTAGTTCACGTACTCAACTTGTGATATACTAAATAGCATTGCAAAATCCTAACAATTGACATTTAGAGCCACTTATGTATGATTTGAATTTTTATAAGACATATTTAGGTTATTACGTTAAAACCAAACTATATCATTTTTCAAGTTAAAAAATGCTATATACCAAGCAATATTTTATCTTTTTAAGTACTAATTATATGTTTTTTTTCAAGTAAATGTAAAAGTCACCCTCTTTTCGTGTTCAAAAGGAGGTTTCCAAGTTTCTTATGTGAAATATGATTTAATGTATGTTGGGCAAAGCAAGCCAAAAGCCCATATGGTTGTGTTATTGAAAATGGTTTGATATTATTTTTATTTGGGTATGTAATAATTATTTACTTTTCAAGTCTTGTGTCTTGTTCATTTTGTATGTAAAAATAAATTAGTTTGTATTTCTATTTTTAAAATGAAATAAAAGATAGATGTCTTGCAAAACGAAGGAATATGAAGTTCAAAAGGAGGTCTTGAAACAAATAGGAGTCAAGTTTGAGGACTTTGAAGATTTATATCCACATTAGACCCATGTGATGTTTTGTTTTAGCACATCACACATTCATGACTGTTTTGCATGTGTTGTGTATTTATATGTATGACAAACCATTTTGACACAACTAAAATGCATATTAAGAGTTTTGTATAAATGGTTTCTTGTATAAAAACTCTAACACAAAAGTTTACAAGTTAAAAACCTTGCTAGAAACAAAAATGATATATTTAAGTTTAATGAAAATGAGTTTTAAGACATAAAATAATAATTGTTTATGAAATGTGAAGCAATTTGCTACGCATTTGTGACCAAACTAATTGTTTTGTCGTAAATGTGTCGCTTGGTGCGACACCTTTGCGACACAATGCAATTGTGAAGGAAATACTAAACATCTTACTACACATTTCATACCATAATTTACATTTCGTCATAAATAGGTCGCTTATAATGACACATTTGTGACGAAGTCACTCATAATTATAAAAATGACAATAATAATATAACAAGAATAGTATTATGATAACGAAAACATAATAACTACTACTAACTCTTTTATTATAATAATATAATAATAATATAATAATATAATAATAATAATATAATAATAATAATAATATAATAATAATAATAATAATAATAATAATAATAATAATAATAATTTTATTATTATTATTATTATTATTATTATTATTATTATTATATTATTATTATTATTTATTATTATTACTCTATTTTGATTGCAGATGGCAAATGAACAGTTGAACATTGCTCTGTAATTGTTAATGCTTTGTTACTACTTCTCAATGCACATGCTTCTCGTTATACACATATAGAATGTCTGCACGTTTCTTGAGAGAGAGAGAGAGAGAGAGTTAAGTGGACGTCAGAGAGACATTTGGGTTTTGGCCACTTGTTTTTCCGCTTTTCTGAACTGCCGGTGGCGCCATGGTTGTCTTCGTGGTTTCTTAACCGGGATCGATGGTGATTTCTTTACATGGCCATTAATTTTCTCTTCACAATCAATGTAATTCCTATTGATCTTTGTTTAAAAACTTACGAATTTGACTTTCAAAAAGTCAGACTGAGCTATAACTAGGTCGTGGATGTTTAGGGGAAAGAAGCTAGGGAAACAAATTGGTGTTAGCCTCTAAATGCGACATGGTTCACAATTTGAGATTCATGCATATAGAATTCTTTGTTCATCTTTCCCATGCCAAATGATGAAGACCGGTGGTATCTTTGGGTATTGGTAAAACATAGTATCTAAATAGGTGGACACAAGATATAAAACAGAATATGAGGTTAAATGTTTGAGTATGTATGTTGGTTGTCGTGATTTTAGATGTATATGTGTCAAATTTCATTTTTTGATTTGAATATATGTATGTTTTTGAGTAATTTTAAAGTTCTTTGAGAATTAGAGCTGCTTAAACGTGTGCTTTCTCTATGCAACAATTGATGGGTACTCTGGCAATGTCTCTCTACCGGGTTTGATATTTAAAAAAATAGCAAATTTAAAAGACTTAAACTCATTCTTCTAGTTGTTTTATTGGCATGTAGGCTACACAATACAATAAAGAGTCATTTATATTACTTTAGCTCTGGTGGTAATGTTGATATTCCTAAAGAAAATTCAAATCATATATATAGATTGTTAAGATAAGCCAAAGTCCCGACTCCTTTTGGTCTTAGGTCATTTGTTAATTTATGGCATTGATTATTAAAATTAGCACACATAAATTTTATAACATTTGCTTGTGTTCTTTCTTATTCATGTTCTCTTCACAATCACACAAAATTGTTCGATATATGGTTCGTAACTTACTTAGATGAGGTCGACCAGCATGACCATGCAGGTTAAAAAATCATGTTTGTGCATGCTTAGGTTTGTGTGAGTGCTTATAAGATCCTGCACTTCTGCAAAACTTGGAGCTATTGTTAGCTTATTAGCGTTTTTGTTATTAAAAAAATCACTTGAACATACAAACATCTTATATCCATACTTAGTTTAAAAGACATGTAACCATAGATTTGCTAATTCATGAATGTTACATAAACAAGTAAAGGATTACATCATTATATGGTTTAACATTGTTACACAATAGGTTGCTAAATTAGGCTAGAAATGGAGTTGTGTTGTGTTAAAAAACAGTTGTTAACAGGTCCTGTAGGATCGGGTTTGTCACTTAAACACTTGGATTTCTCTCAAACTCACTTATAGAACACTCAAATCAGATGAAGTAAAGTCTTTTACAAGAGTTGATAGTAATATAATAAGTAGCAAAGAACACACAGAATAATTTTCAAGGCACTTGTATATATTAATTCTCAACTCAAGATATTACAAGACTCTTACAAGCATGAAACATGAGTTACAATGAGAAACTATATATACTAGATCCTACAGCCGGATATACTTTGATACCAGCTGGAAACCTAAGACTAAAGCATATACTACAATACTAAAGTTAAGGTATCTTAGATAAAGTATTATCTAAGATATGGTAGTCATGACAGTTCCATGACTTACCTTTTGTTACCAACTAAAGATGGCAACTGTACTAACTTATAAAGGTAAACAATGGAATAAAGTATGGTCAACTACATGTCTTTTTGAGAAAACGCCATGCAGTATCTCAGAGGTCTGCAGCTGAGTGTCAGGGAGACCATACTTATGTCCACTGGATAATAGTAGTGTCTTCCGAAGGTAAGATGGCTTCGGAAGAACAAGTTCTTCCGAAGCCACTTATACTTCGGAAGAGGCTTCTATACTTCCGAGGCTTGAGGACTTCTATACTTCGGAAGTTGACTTCTGGATCTATCATTTTAAGTCTTGATCTTCGGAAGTAAGTTCTTTGTCTTCGGAAGTTGGAGTTTTCCTTCGGAAGTTAGTTTTACACTTTGTCTTCGGAAGAGCTCCTTTTTCCTTCGGAAGTTCCACACTTGGCTTCGGAAGTCCTTTATTTGTTGTACCAAAATATTCTAAGTGATTTGGTTTTGGTTGCACCAGCCTTTCTAGATCCAACAAACTCCCCCTAGGCTGATGCTACCAAAACCTCACTTGTTTCTGCTTCTCAAAGCTTTCAACACTAGGGACAGAAGATATTTGTCTGTTTCTTTGTTCTTCCCTGAAGTGGTGCTGAGAAGCTTGTACAAGTCATTGGTGGATAGGAGATCTAGTCTATCACTCTGAATGACATGTACCCTTTGTTGCGTCCCCCTGAAAAGAGTTAGTTGACGGGAGTTGTAGTCATACTCCCATCTAACTATGGATTCAAGTTCAGGACCTTCAACCATTTGTAGAAAGGCTTTGCCTTTGGTTGTTGATCCCTTCCTTTTCTCCTCCTCTCTCAGTTTCAACTCTTCTTCAACCTTGCTCCTAGAGGTTAGCTCGGCCATATGAAGACTGCCTAGATGATTTCTGATATGGGCAGCTACATCAGAGTTTGAAGGGTTGGAGAATGGCTTCTCTGCTAACTCAGCAATATCAAATCTGCTCAAGTGTAGCAGAGATGAGGCACTTAGCCTGTTGAGCTCTCCATTCTCTCTTTCAACAACAAAGTTGTGAGAAGAGTCTTGAACCTCCACTGGATGATCTTCTTCCTAGGTGCAAGAGGTTGTCTTGGCACCCGGTCACCTTTCTTGGTATCCAGCAGAGTCACCAGCCTTCTCCTTAACTTCTTTTCTTCCTCATTCAAAGTATCTGAATTGAGGCCAAGGAGATTTGCAGCTTGGTCCAATGTTTCTCTGGGCAGATCAAGAAATTGATCTCTAGTGAGGGAACATGAGGATCCATCAACATAAGTCAAATTGACTGAATCCTCCTCACAGGAGATATCGCTCAGGGTTGTGCAATTGATGAGCTTTGTCTTGATTGCCTTGAACTCCTCTAAGGAGAGATGTTTAGAAGGCTGAGGGATGGTTTGAGGGTTGTTGGGTAGGTTGAGGTGTTTGGGTTCTGGCTAGTGTTTTGGTTGGAGGATGGGTAGTTTAGGTGGTTGAGGTGAAGAAGTTGGTAGGGGTGATGGTGTAGGTTCAGGGGTGTATGGTTCAGTGGTTGGTTCGGTTTTGATGGGGAATGGAAAGGGTATTGGTTCAGGTTGTGGTTGGGTTTGAAGTTGGGGTTGAGTAGTTGATTTGAAGATCATCCCCTGTCCCCTTCTGTACATCTCCTTCCTCTTCCCCGAGCGAATGTCAGCCTTTATGTCACTGACATGTCGCTGGAGGGTCTTTTCAGACATAGGACCCACCTGCCTGCCAGAGAAGCCATGAGCCCGGAGATAGCTCTTCATCCAGGCCTTCTCACCTATCTTCTTGGCAGCAGTTAGTCCTGCTTCCTCTTCCTTCTTCTTCTTCTGCATCAGCTTTTCCCTGGCAGCTTTCTTTCTCTTTCTCCATTTGATCTTGCTCTTTGTTGAAGAGCCATAAGATCGTATCATTGTTGTGTGGAGATAATTCTTCTTGAGAGAAACCTCTGGAGGTTAGGAAAGTTATCCTTTCCCTCCTGAGCTGCTGATCAGCTTCTCTTTCTTTCCTCTCCCTTTCTTCTTCTAAGGCCAACCTTGCTGCCTCTTCTCTTTGTTGTTTTTGCAGCAAAGTTGCCTTTTCCAGCTCAACTAACTCCTCTAATGGTAGCAGGAGTACATCTTCATTCGCAGCTCCTAGACTGACAAGTCTATCAATGATCTCTACTCTTCTTCTATTGTTGACTGCCTCTGGTTGGCTGCAGCTGCTTTGCTACTGGCAGCTAGCAGTTTTCCAGTTGGAAGCTTGCCTTTTCTTTTGAGTTTCTCTAACCTTTCTTCCTCCTGAAGCTCTTCCTTAGTCATCTTCCTCTTTCCTTTGATGTCTTCGAAAGTGCTAGACTTTAGGGGTTCTTGGATGGAAGGTTCAGGTTGAGTAGTAAAGATGGAAGCTGGAGTTAATGCTGATGTTTGAGCTAGGGTTTGGTGAGAAAATCCTCCCTATTAACCTCAGATGCAAGTTCTAGGATTGCATCTGTGACTATTAGATCATCGGATAAGGAGAATAGTCCTTCCGCAGCTGCAATCTCAGCTTCGGAAGTTTGAAATTGTTCTTCCGAGGCTTTGAATTGTGCTTCGGAAGTCTGTGAGAATGCACTATCTGTCCCAACTGTCTCAGTTGCTGGGCCATCAGTCCTTTTTCCCCTTCGAAGTTAATCTCAGGTTCCACTTGGACCTTAGGTTGACCAACTTCCTCAATAGTGGTAGAAGGTGCATTTAACCTCTGAAGCTCTTGAGCTCCGAAGTAGATCACAGACAGATCAGGACTTGGCTGTTCAATAAGAGATTCCAACAGGAACTTGTTGAAGAACCTATTGAGATCTTGGAGCATCCTTTGATCCATTTGAATTACAACTGGAGGAGGCTCAGGGAAAACTGAAGCTTGTTGCATAGGATATTTGAGCTTAGGGAAGTGAGAGCTTGACTTTGGGATTCCTCTTGTCTTTGGCTTTGTCTCTGAACACTCTCCCCCTTTTTGGTAGCATCATCCTGAGAGCTTGATGAGCTAGAGGAAGAGGTCAAAGAGACCTGAGTTGGTACGTGCCTAACAGACCTCTCAATCTGTTTCTCAGCTAGTTTGGCCTTGAGATTTTCAATCTCAAGTTGCTGAGTGGCAGACCTATCCTCTAAAGTCCTAACCTTAGATTCAAGATTTGAGACTTTAGAAAGTAGGTCTTCGATGGTGAGTTGCAGTCTTCCCTCATCTTCTTTTGAAGAATCATGGGGAGATGAGGTAACATACCTTGTATGTTCATCCTCACCACCAGATGTGGTTTCTTGGCGCCCTGGTTTCCCTTGCTCAATGATGTCTCTTTCAGAGTCATCAAAGGGCATGGTTGTCGTAGATTCAGTCTCAGTAATGTTACCACTGTCCTGAGGATCCCTTGAGGCTCCTTCAGTAGTGGCAGCTGAATCTACATGAGTCCCCTCCACATCAGTGGGACTCACCTCAGTAAAGGTTTGCTGATGGGGGCTAGAGATAAGAGATCTCTCTAGGCTCTGTTGATCCTTGAGAGGGTGTTGTGGATCAACTTCATTGCCCTGAAGAGACATAATCTCTTCATCAGCTCCAATTAATAGGTCAGTAAAGGATATGGAAGTAAACCTAGTGACCCGGGACTTTGATCAATGTCTAAAGGCATTGAGCCTGTGATGGGGCTGTCCCTTTTTGGCTGCTCAGGGGAGTATAGAGACTCTCCCTGAGGGGTTTCAGCTTGGGTTTCGGGCTCATGGGTCTGAGACTGAGGAGACTCAAGACCCATATTGAGGTCAATTGTGAAGGATGGTTGGACCTCAGGCTGAGTGGGAGCCCATTGTTCCACTCTAGCCTTTTTGGGTAGAACATGAGGAGCTTGTTCAATCAGAGAAGATTGAACAAGGGTTCGTTTGGGGCGTCTTTGATAAGTGAAGGTGATAGGAGGAGAAGGTAGATTTGGCAAAGTGAGGGTAGTTGCTGGTGTGGGTTCATCACCTGTGGGGTTAACAGGGATGTCACCAGGAGCCATTGGCTCAATCATACCTGGAAGAAGTGCAGTATCTCTTCCGGTGAAGTTGGTGGACACTCTCTTCAAAGTTTTGAAGATGGTCGGCCTCATTTGAGGAACAATCAGAGCAGCTGCACAGACAAGCTTGCTCTGGTCCAGCTCACAATTGATTATGTGCTGGAGAAACCTGGGATACATGAAGAATGTGTCCCGTTGAAGGTTTCCCATGAGATTGGTCAGCACAAATCTTGAGTAGTTGAAGCGAAGGCTTTTCACCAAACCATGAACTAGGCACCCAAGTTCATATGGGATTTGATCCCATCCCCCAGATTTGTTGGACAAACAGTGAAGAACTACATGCAGCAGGAACTTCCAGTTGTAAGAGAAGTTGAATTTGTAGACGGTTGACCTGCTAACATCTCCACCATATCCCATTTGGATATAAGTGTTGTCCAAATCTGCTTTGGGGAATTCTGTAGGAGCGCCCTCATCATGAAGCTCTAGATGCTCCCTGATGATTTGTTCAGAAATGACCAACTCCTGGCCACAGATGCTCGATCTTATGACACAAACCCCATTTAGGTTTCAATCTGACGTTTGCCCAAAATTCAGACATATGATTTGAGTAAACCGTGGGTTAACAGTCAAGGCAGTGTAGTAAGAAGATTGGGTTAGAAAGGAGATGATATCTGAGAAGTCGGCATCCTTTGAAGAGTCAAGGAGTGCGACTTGGTTATGCTGAGGGTTAAGTGCCATTGAAGAAAGTTACAAGAAGATAGTTCGGAATTGGGTAAATTGAAGAGGAAGAAAGCTTTTAGGGTAGTAATTTTGGTAAAAAGATGTAAGTGATTAGCCGGAGGTATTTAAATAGGTGGAATGGCGGTTTAAAGGAGGTTTGGAAAAGATGATGGGAGGTTTCAGTGGATGATGTGACATGGGCGGTAAGGTTAGTCCATTTAAATAATCCGACATCATTAACAAAATCTTTACCTTTTACAGAGTGGGGCCCAAAAGATTTCCGTTACACAGTAAAATCTTTCTTCCGAGTATAAAGCATTTCCGAAGGTAATGTTCTTCCGAAGGCAAATTTACTTCCGAAGGTAAAGTGATTACTTCCGAGAGTATATGTTGCTTTCCGAATGGAGAGTGTTACAAGCTTCGGAAGTAGATCTGATATGAAATCAATCGCTTCTTCCGAGACTTAACAACTTTCGAGAAGAAATTATCCTAGGAGAAATTTGCTTCGGAAGATATGTAAAATATCTTCCGAGGGTTAATTCCTCTTCGGAAGAATTCATACTTAGATAAAATTTTAGAGAAAGATCTTTTGTAACAGGGCTTAGATTGTTTTGACATAAGACTTTACACATTAAAAGGTTTTCAAATGAGATCGACTAATCAAGGTTTATCATCCCAATAGCTGTAATGAGATATTTAAATCTTTGTTCATCAAAGGCTTTGGTGAACAAGTCAGCATATTGTTCATTTGAATCAACTTTGATTAGCTTGATAAGATTTTTCTCATGAATATCTCTAATGAAATGATACCTGATATCGATGTGCTTAGTCTTGGAGTGCTTTACTGGATTTTCAGTAATGGAGATAGCACTGTTGTTGTCAATGTGGATAGGAGTGCTCATGAAGTTGAATCCGTAGTCTATCATCTGGTTTTGAATCCACAGCAGCTGAGCACAACAACTAGCAGCAACAATGTATTCAGCTTCAGCAGTTGATGTAGAGACACAGGATTGCTTCTTGCATTGCCATGAGATGATCCTTCCACCAAGAAATTGACATCCACCAGATGTTGATTTCTTGTTGATATTGCAGCCACCATAATCACTGTCAGAGTAACCATAGAGATTGAAATCACTATTTCTTGGATACCAGAGACCTAGTTTAGGTGCTCCTTTAAGGTATCTAAGAATTCTCTTGGCAGCAACTAGGTGAGACACCTTTGGAGCAGCCTGATATCTTGCACAAATGCAAGTTGCAAACATGATATCAGGTCTACTTGCTGTGAGATACATCAGAGAACCAATAATCGCTCTATACTGATGTTGATCAGTATCCTCCCCCTCAGAGTCAGGGCAGAGATTATGGTTTCTGGGTATAGGTGTTTTTGCTGCCTTACAATCTTTCATGTCAAATCTTTCTAAGATGTCATTGACATACTTAGATTGACTGATGAAAAACCCTTCCTTCATTTGCTTCACCTGAATTCCAAGGAAAAAGTCCATTTTTTCCATGGAACTCATTTCAAACTTCTTCTTCATAATGCTCTCAAAGTCTTTACACATTTGGTCATTTGAGGAACCAAATATGATGTCATCAACATAGACTTGAACGAGCAAGATGTCTTTCCCAGACTTCCTTATGAAAAGAGTTTTGTCAATGGTACCTCTAGTGTAACCATTCTTCAGGAGAAACTGAGACAATGTCTCATACCACAGCCTAGGTGCTTGGTGCAGCCCATATAGAGCTTTATCCAATTTGCACACATAGTTGGGATGCTGTGGATCTTCAAATCCCGAAGGTTGGCATACATAGACTTCCCTATCTATATCCCCATATAGAAAGGCACACTTGACATCAAGCTGGTAGACAGTGAAATTCTTGGATGCAGCATAAGCAAGGAAGATCCTAACTGCCTCAAGTCTTGCAACAGGTGCAAAGACATCAGTATAATCGATTCCCTCCTCTTGAGTGTATCCTTGAACCACCAGTCTTGCCTTGTTCTTGATAATCAAGCCTCTATCATCTCTCTTGTTTCTGAAAACCCATTTAGTGCCTATAGGTACTTGACCAGATGGTAGCGGACATAGGTTCCAAACCTTTTGTCTTTTGAATTGAAGCAGCTCCTCTTGCATTGATTCAACCCAGCTACTATCTTTCAAGGCATCTTCCACCTTCTTGGGTTCCATTTGGGATAAAAAGCATGAGTACAAAAAGAGACATTCCCATTGTGAGTTTGTCCTCTTGTTCTCACGCCTTCAGAGACTTCCCCTATGATGTTCTCACTGGATGAGTGTTATGAATCCTAAGTCTAGGAATCACCTCCAGTTGCAAAGATAAATCCAAATTGGACATATTTTGCTCAGGAGCTTGAATACTTGGTCCAGCTATTGTTTCAAACTCATTCAATGAGGACTGATTGAATGAAAGAGAAACATCATCATTTGTATGCTGTGAACCAGCATCAACAGTTGCTGTTCCTTCAAGATGTTGCTTTCATCAGCTTGGTGTTGTGCAGGGTCACCTGAAGAGGTTTGAAAGTCAACAGGTGAACTGCTTGTTGAAGCTCCACTATCTCTTGAGATGGTTATACTATCAGATCTTCTAATAGTGGGAACTTGATTTGCTGCAGCTCTTGGAGAACTTGGAATAGGTCTGGGAAGCTCAAACAGTTGATCATCATCAGAGTCACTTTGAGCACCTGTTCCAGCTGAAACATTCTCACAAGATGGTTTAGAATAGTTTGGAAACAATTCTAAATCAAAGATATGATCAGGGCCATTCCCCCTAACACAAGGAGTGTGCTCATTGACTACAATGTTGGAAGATTCCTCAAATTGTTGATTTTTAATGTTATAAACTCTATAAGCTTTAGAGTTAGAGGAATATCCAACAAAGATAGCATCATCCGACTTTTCAGCAAATTTTGCCAAATTGTCTTTTGTGTTAAGTATGGTACACCTGCTGCCAAAGGACCTTAGAAAGCCAATGAACGGTGGCCTCTTGTTCCATAACTCATAAGGGTTTTTCCATGTGGCTTTACTACAAGGACCCTGTTTGCACATAGCATGCAGTGCTGACTGCCTCTGCCCAGAATGTTAGAGGCAGCTTTGAATCAGCTAACATAGTCGAGCAGCCTCAATAAGTGTCCTATTCCTCCTCTCAGCAACACCATTTTGTTGAGGAGTTCTAGGAGCACTATATTGTCTGGCAATCCCTTTGAGTTACAGAATGAGTCAAGAACGTGGTTCTTAAACTCAGTCCCTTGATCACTTCTAATTATTTTAACCTTGTGATCAATTTGATTTTCTATTTTAAGAATAAAAGATTTCAAGGTTTCAGCAGTTTCATCTTTGGTTCTTAAAAAGAATACCCATGTAAATCTAGTAAAATCATCAACAATCACAAGGCAATATGATTTCCTTCCAATGCTCATTATACTTGTGGGACCAAATAGATCCATGTGCAATAAGTGTAATGGGGTGGTGATGGAGTAAACAACTTTGGATTTATGAGATGCCCTGTGTTGCTTCCCTTTCAGGCAAGCAACACAGTTATCTTTGCAGAAAAATTCCTTTTTAGGCAAACCATGTACCAAGTTATTTTTAGCCAATTTATTCATTGTCTTAAAATTTACATGACACATTCGTTTATGCCATAGTGTTGACTCATCACCATCAGCTTTGGAAAGAAAGCATGATATTTCTCCCATTGGGGAAGCATTGTTCATATCCAGCTTGTACATATCCCCTTTCCTGGGAGATCTAAGAAGCACCAATTCCTGAGGAATTGTCATCCCGGGTTTGAGGATTATGCACTCATGTTCTGTGAAGAGCATTTGATGCTTTTGATCACAGAACTGAGAAACACTTAACAGGTTGTGTTCAAGCTGTTTGACAAAGTTAACTTTGTCAACCTTTAATTTTCCATTGGATATACTTCCTCTGCCAGAAATATATCCTCCGGCCTCACCTCCAAACTGGACAGGACCTCCATCATAATGTTGAAATTGTTGAAGGAGAGATCTGTTCCCTGTCATGTGCCTGGAGCATCCACTATCCACAATCCAAACATTGTTATTCTTGTCATATGGATGTCCTTGCACATAAGATGAGATGATTAGTTTTGATTGGAAACCCAAGCCTTGTTGGTCTTGGGTTCTTCCAATGATAGTGACATAATTGAACCAAAATTTATGCATGGGGGTTCAATGGATGTCTTTGAAGAAGAGGTTTGGGCTACAACATCTTCCTTGATCTTCCATTCCATCCCTTGGTTGATCATGGAGGATGAGCTTGTTGAAGCTTTTGTAGCTTGGCCTTCTTCAGAAGCTTCTTTCTTTTCGGAAGAAGCCTTCACCACCTTTTCTTCTGAAGCAATCTTCTTCTGGGATGGTCTCAATGGGACTCTTTTATTCTTTTGAGTCTTGATAGCTTTAGCTTCCGAATCCTTTTTCCTTTCGGAAGAAGGACCTTCTTCCGAAAGCAGCCTTGCTTCGGAAACAAGCTTTCCCTTTTTCATCACTTGAACCATTTGATATGGTCCAAATGAGAAACCTTCCCTGACTCCTTCCTTTTTAACATTATTTGCATAATGTGTGCTAGCAGATTGTAGTAACAATCTTTGGCCATGTGGTTTTGCAGACCACACGTTATGCATGCCATGTTAATCTTTTGGGAACTTGAGGATTGATGTTTCTTGTTTTTTCTTTCTTCATCAGCAACCTTTCCCTTTAACTTCTGATCCTTTGGTAGGACAGGAGTGTTGGTACTACACCCCTTTCCTGAATCAGAGTTTCCAACCACCTGGAATCCAGCTGAGATGAATACACCCTTTTGCTTTGGGTCTATCTTCAGCTTAGACTCAGCCACTTTCTTGGCAGTTTTTCTGGCTGCCTTAGCTCTGATTCTTCTGGCTTTGTGGTCAGGGTTTGATCATCATTGGTAGAAGGGGGTATAATTACCTGGTTCTTCCTTGTGATGGTCTCCATGGTTGCATCATTCTTTGACTCATGAGAAGGTGGGTTAGCAGATGGAACCTCTTGCTCCTCAGTACTACACCTTGGTTGTCTTATAGACTCATAGGAGTGTGGTGGAGCAATTTCATTGGTTCCCAACCCACCTTTGTTTTGGTAACAAAGTTTTGAGTGAGAGGATGATGCAAGAATGGCTTGGAAGTTTTGCTCGGAAATAGCATACTTCCTGGCTTGAGCCTCAACTGTGACAAGCTGGGCTTGAGCCTCAGTCAATTTGGATATTAAATCCTTTATTTGAGTCTTATAGTTTGTGTGTTCGTGTTTTAATAGGGACATAGTTTTCTCTAACTCCTCAATTTTTCTTTGATAGTCAGATTCAGCCCTTTTAAAATCAGATTTTAAAACATTTAAAGATTCAATATCGGATTTAATCTCCATATTGTAGTCCTAATACAATTTAACCTTAGCAATACAGGCAGGAGTACAGAGATGTTCATATACCTTATTTTCATCTATTCCGGCCATGAGTGCTTGAGTAGGAGTCACATCCTGTACCATGAAGCTCCAGTCAACTTCTTGAGCCATTGCAGCTGTTTCTGTTGACTTTCCGGTGGGCTTTGGTGTAGAGGGATGTGTGGAGGCCTGTGGGGTTCCTGGGTTGGACTTGGGAGCCTTGCATTCCCTTGCAAAATGACCAAGTTGGTTACAGTTGTAACATTTGGCCTTGGTTTTGTCAAACCCAAATTTGCTGTTGATTGGGTTCTGGGGAAATTGCCTTCCAGTTCTCTTAAAGAACTTCTTTGCTCTGTAGATTAGTAGAGCCATTTGTTGGACTATGTCCACATATTTGTCATCCGGGCTGAAGGAATCTAGATCATCAAAGCAATATTGATAATCATTTGAGTGTCCACTTCCTGAGACAAAAGCACAGCTGTCCTGAAAGGAGCTTTGCTGAGCTTGTTGAGACCTTGGAGTCTCAGGAAATGTGAAGTATGGTCCAGAAGAACAAGATGGTTGTTGGGTTTAAGTCAGGTATTGTTGAGGCTGGGAGGTTCCTGAGCCTTCAGCAACCATTAAAGCGTTGCTAGCAGGAAGGCTCAAGGGTCTGCTTGTCTGATGGCCTCTCTTACTCTCCATTTTTAAACGGTATCCATCAAGGATGCCATAGAGTTCAGTCTTGGTGAGTGTATTCAGGTTCTCTGTTCTCTTGATAGAGACACAGTAGAATGTCCACTCATTGGGTAATGCACTCATGAACTTTCTTGTAAGGTCTCTAAGTTCATGAGCAATTCCCACAGACTGAAGGGAAGAAATGAGATCCATGTACCTGAAGTATTGCTGGCTAAGAGTCTCTCCAGCAACGTAGGTGAAGTTCTCGAACTGCTGCTTCAGTGAGTTCTTCTTGGAGTCATTTGAGCTTGAATACATTTGAGCAAGCGCATCAAACAGTTCTTTGGCAGACTTGCAATGCTCAAACCCCACCATGATGGAGTTTGGAATTGCAGTCATGAGAACAGTCATAGCATTGTTGTCAATGTCCAGCTTTTTTGGTCCTCATCACAATAATCTTCAACAGCTTTCTCAATCATGGCACCGTTTCCACCAGCTACTTTTGGCTTATACGGGCCATTGAGAATGGATTGCCACATCTTGGTGTCTTGATACCTGATGAAGCCTTCCATTCTTCTGCTCCATGACCTGAAGTTTTCAGGGGTGATGATGGGTGCTTTGGTCATCGTCCCCATCTCTACTTCTGATTTTCTTGAGGGCCATTTTGAGTGTGGTATAAGGAGGAGTGAAAAACAGGTTGATTAGGATGATAAGATCTCACAATCAAGAGCCTTAAAAGCTCTGATACCAATTGCAGGATCGGGTTTGTCACTTAAACACTTGGATTTCTCTCAAACTCACTTATAGAACACTCAATCAGATGAAGTAAAGTCTTTTATGAGAGTTGATAATAATATAATAAGTAGCAAAGACCACACAGAATTAATTTTCAAGGCACTTGTATATATTACTTCTCAACTCAAAGTATTACAAGACTCTTACAAGCATAAAACATGAGTTACAATGAGAAACTATATATACTAGATCCTACAGCCGGATATACTTTGATACCAGCTGGAAACCTAAGACTAAAGCATATACTACAATGCTAAAGTTAAGGTATCTTAGATAAAGTATTATCTAAGATATAGTAGTCATGACATGTCCATGACTTACCTTTTTTCACCAACTAAGGATGGAAACTGTACTAACTTATAAAGGTAAATAGTGGAATAAAGTATGGTCAACTACATGGCTTTTGAGAAAACGCCATGCAGTATCTCAGAGGTCTGCAGCGGAGTGTCAGGGAGACCATACTTATGTCCACTGGATAATAGTAGTGTCTTCCGAAGGTAAGTTGGCTTCGGAAGAACAAGTTCTTCCGAAGCCACTTATACTTCGGAAGAGGCTTCTATACTTCCGAGGCTTGAGGACTTCTATAATTCAGAAGTTGACTTCTGATCTATCATTCTAAGTATTGATCTTCGAAAGTAAGTTCTTTGTCTTCAGAAGTTGGAGTTTTCCTTCGGAAGTTAGTTTTACACTTTGTCTTCGGAAGAGCTCCTTTTTCCTTCGGAAGTCCTTTATTTGTTGTACCAAAATATTCTAAGCGATTTGGTTTTGGTTGCACCAGCCTTTCTAGATCCAACAGGTTTCAACTGTGTACCTTGGAGTTTTAACTTAATAAAAATATTATATTAAATAAATGAGATAAGGCATAACATAATAAATATTTAAATTAATGAAAATCCATGTGTTTATGTGAGTTCTTTCAAAACCATTTTGAGCTTGTACTGGGCCGTTCCTTTGCTAGTTTGAACTTGGGTTGATGGGTTTTAAATTTGGCAAGGTTTGTGTTACATGGGTTATCTAACTAAACCTTTAATATATAGAAAGGGGGTGGGGGTTCTACCTTGGGTTACGCTTGATTATAGGCCTAACTTTAGGCCCTAAACACTTGTGCATCACTACCAAACAACTCTTTATTTGTCATGTAATTAAATGAACTTTGAACCAAAGTTTATCAAATGTGAATACTAATGCTCACAAAGTGATCTAATAAAAACAATTTAAATCAGAGTCAATCGGAAAGGACTAAAACGAAATTGATTTAATACTGGGGGAGGATTTTCTTTTTATAAGGAACCTAGAGAAATAAAAATTACTTTTAATTAATTGATTTAAATATTGATTTACCAACTAGAACACAAGAAAACAAGAACTCTTAGAAAATCAAGAATGGGGAAGATGCTACCTAGGCGAATCCTAGTTGTGACCCTTGAATTTCAAATGGTTATTGAACTATTGTGGAATCGAGATCCAATGATACGAACCTCTAAGATACTTAATGGACCCCTGATCATTTTCCAGGTGTGACCAAAAGAGAACCTAGAAGACGAGTGAAACTACTGATTGATCAAATTACCGTTAAGTCTCTTTGACAACACTTATGTACCCGATTGATAGCTAATCTCTCGATCTAACTAGCACAATACATTAACAATGCAAGGGGTAACTTTTAAACAATCTATTAGACATGAATAGTAATGCAATTAGCTAACTTAAGGAAACCTCCTCTCGGATCGCTTATTCCTAATCACCTAATCACAAGGACAATTCGATTAACTCTCACCTCACGGACTCAAAATAAGAAGAGCAATAAGACCTTTTATCAATTCAAACCAATTCGTATGGTTACTGCGTCTAGCAAACCATCAACTAATATAAAACACGAATTAATTGATCTAGATATGCGAGTTTCTATGAAAAACATTCAACAACTAACATAAGGAATATAGCAATCATCAACAACTATGCCAAAATACTCAAACTCATCATATAGATTGAATAAACGTCTTTACATAAGCATTAACCACAATAAGCGTTCAATAACCAAAATTCATTCAAGTTAACATAAACCAATCATCAACCTAAATTGTACTATGATTCTAGCTACTCATATTCAGTAGGACATCAACTTAAATAATGACAGGATCAACATGTTCAAAACAATGTAGGATAAACAAAGTTACGAAGATAAAAACCGTGTTCAAATGTTTGCAATAGTTTCTATGATCCTAGCTTCAATCTTTAGATTCCAACACTTCTAAAACCTTCAATTCGTCCTTGAAAGTGCTCTTGAAATGGCTGGTGGTCGAACTCCATCTTAGGGTCGAGAAAATTTGTTTAAATACGATTTTGTAAAATTTCCCCAAAGATGCCATCTATGCGATACGTGCAGCAGGAGGGCCTCACCTGCACATACTGCATAGACTACAAAATACCCCAAACTCTAACTTATGACCTATGCGATATGCGCATGAGAGCATCTCCTGCTGTGCGTATCGCATAGATGGAATTAGCAAATTTGAGTTTGACATTTAGAAAAATTTCTAAGTGTTGGTCTTTTTCCATCCTTTGGCTCTTTTCTTCGTTTCCTACGCGTTTTCATCACTTTAAGCATCCAAGCACCTATTAAACCACAAAATAACAAACAATAAGTAAAAACTAATGAATCTAACTACAAATTAGACAAAAGTGACCCGAAAACGTGACCTAAAATGGATGTGTTTTACAACACATCAAAAATACCCGCACTTAAACTTTTTTGGTCCTCGAAAAAGTATGCAATGGAATCATAACTAGGAATCAAGTTTTTAACATATTAATATATTTAATTCTTTCCACAAACAAACAACAAGCCATAGTAATCATCGTTATTGTTATTAATA